>JNDP01001147.1:0-106124 GCA_000696975.1 Apophysomyces trapeziformis B9324 | reverse complement strand
AGGTGAGTAACATAAAAGCAGTTGGCCGATAACCTGATATACGTTCCTATCTTTCTGCAATCATCAGCCTACAGACAGCTACAACATGCACGGCAGCACAATGACAATGAAAACAGTAACGGTGAAGAGAAAAGTGCTGGTGATACTCAGTATGAATCAAGCAGAACCTCCGCCCAGCGACAACTCGCTGGAAGCAAAAGGAAGCGGAAGCAAACCGCGGCGGAAAAAGCACGTAAGAGGGAGCAAGCGCGGCGGAGACAGGAATTGTCGACCAGAACATCAATTACACCATGCCCCACTTGTATTCGCAATCAGCGATACGACACAGCATTTACACATACTCGAGCGAGTCATCACCTGTGTGCTTTTCAGAAAATAGGGAAGAGACGGCAAGTTGCCGCAGATGTAGGGCCTACAAGACAGGTTACGCGTAAAATCGGTCTGGAGACTCTGCTGACGTTGAAAACATTGAAGATAAAACTCGATTAATAAATAGTATAAAGGAAGTCATTTCTTTTGTCCGGGATGTGGTGATCAAGGCGCACTTGTTCATAGCATACTATATCTACACTCGTTTGAATCATCACAGTATACTGCCGGAAGTAATCTTCAACGAATCGTTCTTTTATGCGGTTTTTCAGTTAATCACTGGTCGTCCTATCACTACAAACAACACAATCGATCGTCACCTCGCACAGCAACTGTACGATACCTTTAACCAGTACAATACGATTCATGACTCGTGTACCGTATCCTTAATTCATTCCGATCGATTCTATGCTGGTATTATTTCTTCTACCATGGATCATTATGCAACGAAATTCAGTAACCGTATTGAGGAAGACATGACACAATGGATGGCATATTTGTTTTACTTACGGTTAAGAGAGTTGGTGCAGGAACAAGTAAGTATCCATGATTTACTGTGCTAATGTACCAGGCTTACAATTTTGTACCTTTCAATGCTGCAGGATTTTTCGAAAGGCGACGCTGACAAGCTTGGCTTGTTCATATTGGAATGCTGCATGAACGATAATGATTTTCCTCCGATATTTCCTTCCACCTTGACGAATTTTGAGAACACCGTTCTTGTGAATGATAGTATTGTAACAGTAATGGATGAAGCTGACACAGATATTGCAATAATTTACAACTTGGGAAATCTTCAACATCACCACGATACAACACAGAAGTCTTTCGAATCTCTGTATCGCTCGGTTCATGATTCCATTATCCATCCTCAACATGGCATCCGTACCGCACTGAATGATGGATTTCATCGCATAGACCGCCTTGGTCATATGTTTGCTTCTACCACAAGCATCATTAACAACAGCAGTTATTTCTCGTCACGCTGACCTATTCATGAAGTACGCATACAATATCGCTATCCATCTTGAAGCGTATAACGACCAAGAAATACGCACTGTCAGCAGCGTCCAACCAGAACCTCCACGCTCCTGGTGCTTTCAACTTATTAAACAGCTTGTAGAATTTCCAACAATGGGGCGGCGTCGGCTGTCAACTCTAGCTAATTTGATACATGATACGATAATGAGCGATGAAAGATTGGATCACAATTGTATTAGTTACTTGTGTGAGGAATCTTTACGGCTTTTAGACGAAACGATCGGACAAGTCAAACAACAGATATTGCAATCAGCAATATACTTAAACGACCGGCAAACTAATCAGCACTTGTATGATCAGACATTTCGTCCCGATTAAATTATCTTGTTAAGCAACAACGACCTTTTAACGTTGTTCCTAGGCCGTCGTTCACCAAAAAGTATATACAGCTTTCTAACAACGATATGAATACTTTACTTCGTGCCGCGGGACTGGGAAATTACGTACATGGCAACGATACGTTGATCACTTTACTTGATCTAACCAAGGTCAAGCAGCAGCCTGGGTAAGAAATTTGTACAAAACAAAGATAATCGATTAGCTGTAGCATACTAATCAACTTTCTATACATTTTTTCTTTCATTTCAGTATGGTCTTCTCCAAACACATCACAACCGATGGCTTTGCAGTCTCTGTCCCATTCTACAGACCTGTTGTACAGCGAGACCGACTACCAGACCTAACACCCCAAGAGTTCCAAGAATGGGAAATGGAATATATGAATGTCTGGGGAGCTGATCCTGGCATGACCGATATATATGTTTGCTGCAACGGAAGCAATGGCGTGTATCGCGATGAGGCTGATCTAGAATGTAAGTGATAGACATATTTAAATTTTATGCTTGATACATCTATGCAACACTGACATCATTGCTACAATATTATTTTTACGTTTGCCAAACTAAACTTTTTTTATTGTGTTTGACAGTGGAAGATGACCAGGATATTCCAGACGAAGATATAGTAGAACTTCCTGAACCTGAAGTAGCCGAAGGTAATTATAATATTAACCGCCATTCATCCTCTAGTACGATTCTGAATGCTTATTTGAACATTTGTAGGCGAAAATGATGATACAGAATTTGAACCACACCAGATCCGACAGCTTTCAACAGCAGAGTATTACACTAGAGCTGGCTTTAAGAAAACTACGCAAAGGATCAACACAAGTACAACACCTCTTATACGAAGACTAGAGTCAGAAATTGACACCAACAGAACCGCTGACATGGATTGTATCATCCGATCTATTGTATCAACTTTGGATGCATTACCAGAAGTTACAGCTTTGTATGCCCAACGAGATATCGAAGGATTGAAGTTTTTGAATTACCAGGGACGTCAAAGGCTGGACGAAGAAATGGTTAAGATCTTCATCAACGGAGGCACCAAGTACCGGGACCCTCTCGGGAACGCGGATCGTCTATTCAGGGCACGTCAACAAGACCAACGTGTGGACAATGAAACGCTTCGTCCTGATGGGACACGAAGATGGAGAAGAAGAAGAATACAGCGCCAAGAAGCAGGTGAACCACCTCCTCCTTCTCGTCCGCCTAAAGAAGATTAAGTCACTCTCTTATTAACGATAACAGCAAGTGAAATATGAATGCGATGTAACACTTTTTGTTCGTGATTAACAACAGCAAATGGCGAAAATCATTTACGGAATATGATACGGCAAAAGTTCCTATAGTGGTGTATTGCGCTTCTAGATTTGGACGGAACGTTTACAAGGTCAAACCATGTGGACTGGCAGACATATGTAGGAAGCTACTCAAACGCGCTGATATTTCTGGGCGGTTAATTATGATTGAAATGGATGAATACAATACATCTCAAGTTTGCTCCCGGTGCGGAATGAAATCCTTGACGAAACTAGATCTTGGTGGACATCAATGCTTGCATTCAGTATTAGTTTGTAGTAACTGTCATACTGTTTGGCAACGGGATGTTAATGCGTCAAGGAATATCCGTGCCATATTTATGGCCATGATTCAACAACGGGACCGACCAGCCATCTTTACTCGGCCACGTACGACCACAACTGCTCCACGTAATAGCAACGTGTGATGTTTACTGTGTGTAAGTTACAAAGAAAAACAATATCCTTGTTTAATCAGGATACTAGCAAACGAATGACCTTTATATTTATTCTCATCCATTTTCCTTGATTCGCTAATATATTGTCTTTGGAACCCATACTCCTCACATGTCTGAATTTGGATGGATGCGCTCACCAATTTGGCTTTTACACTCCTTCGGGAAACCCTCTGTCACGGGTTTTTGCGTCGACTTTTCCAAATATACGCAAAAAACGCACAATCAAAACGCAAATAGGTATGGAAAAACCAGTATGATCCTGATATCGTTAAAGCACAGCATCATTGTTTATTTCTTATCCTTTGATAAACAAGTTGTAAGTAGAAGTTATTTGAAGATGCTATGCAAAAGCATCCTATGTTAAATTCATTTTGGTGTCAGCTTGAATTGACAGTGTTCCTCTTGCAGTAAATGGCAGTTATTCAATTGAAAAATGTGAAAAATAACGGCCGGAAAGCACGGTTAAAGGATCAAATAATTGACGTATCCGACGGCGATTCTTTTGTACGGAATAAAGAGAGTAATAGTAGTTATTCCTTCTATCACTATTTTTTAGTCTCGGTCGGGCTATATTTGTCTATAATGCTGATGATAGCAGGTCTTGCTTGAAAACTCAGCAGTGAACCATTCTGTAATTCTCTATCTACTTCTGCTGATTTTCTACTATATATACAGCAGCTTCTGATGATGCAGCTAAACAATGTCGAACTATATCTAGACGAATGCGACATACTTTCTAATGATATATCATTACCGTGTGTACTCTTGTTTCAGAGCACGGTAATTGCCAATGTTTTTGTGGAAAAAAGTTTGATACAAAAAAGCAAAAAGAGAAAGGGCGTTTGCAATCCTTTTCTCCGTCTTCCGGTAGCGCAAAAATGGACAAACTCTCTCTTTAACCACACTCATTGATTTAGTTGATCTTTATGCTTTCCATCACTAAATATATACATTTCGAAACGGTAAATGGAACACTTTTAAACCACAGTTTTTTTTTCACTTCTTCACTCCACCTTGTCCAGGTTTTTTTATGCTTATCATCTGGGTAACTAAAATAAAAAACGGTTATACTAGGAAAGCAATATTCTTAGAATCTCCTTATTAAGTTCCTCTTTCAGTCGACGCAAATCTTTTTTGTTTATTAACGCAAAATAAATTTTCTTAAACAACGCAAGTTGTTATACAATAAGCAGTAATCCATCTTGCAGTACAGTAGTTGCATTGATCGCATGGCAAGCATGCAGGCTGCAAACCGATCCCCAGTGAGCAGTCACACGGGAATTTGCGAGGAGGCTCATTGCACCTTTAATCCAAGTGAAGCGAGAGTTTTAACATTTATTCACTTTCTGCCGTCCGCCTCAGTATCAGGAGTGAGTTCTATATCGGATAGACCTCGAAGATTTTTTTGTTGATATTTCTGGTGGCTCTAGTCTGTTGCTCTTGTCTCATCTAATAATAACTGGTACGGGGCATGTCGGACTAAGTGCATGATCGATACTTACAAAATCTCGAACGACTAGTTTTACAATGTCAAAATCTGCGGATCTGTTCGCCCTGAGCAAAGCTTTCTTTGAACCGGGTTATAAATCCTGTGCCACCGTAGAAAGTGCCATGCAGGTCATGGATGATGTGGACGTACATGAAGATGGAATTGCACGAACATTAGCCATGATGACTCGTACACATGCTACTTTGGAAGGGGCCGCAGAAGGACAGTCATGGAATGTCGAAGTTTTTGTAGCTGCTGTGAATAAACGAGTAAGCTATAGACCTCCCACTAACGTGAGTCTTACCGGAACATATACAGAATCCAAATATAGATTGGATGAAGGTGTTCGCGAAATTGGACCATGCGGAATTCATTACATACGAACCTGTCGGATTAAAAATACTGATTGATACCTGGAATTATAGCCAAAAGGTAATCTAGACATGACTGGACTCTGTAAAGTCTTCTCTAAAACCAATGTAATCTATGTAGGACCAACCCGAACATTTCCCTGTACAACTGTTTTGTAAGCGATGGAACAATGTTAGGGGTCAATTAAGCGTCATATATCACATGCTATATGGCCCGTCGGAGCTATTGGATCTTTCTCGAGTTCCAATGACGAGAGTGATACAGGATGTTCATATACAAGGCTTGCAGGCGCCTAATCGTGCAGCGGCAATGCATTTAGCGTCACAGCAATTGAATTGTCTCGAATTAATTGAGAGCATTATTGATCTGGCGGATACTGTCGTAGCGGAAGATGTCAGAGTGCTTACAGAACGATTAGCTATCCAAGCCCCGGAATTGCTTCTTTTAGGTCTAGCTCAGATACAGGTATCTTCAATTGGAATAAGCACGCTCCTCAGTTCATTGTATTTACATTGTTTTGTTTTATTCAGCCTATCAGAAACGAATTGCATCGGGATCTACTCCTTCGGCTGCTCAGCATCTTTTTAATCGGTCACGCAAATTCTAACCTTGTCATTTCGATATTATGGAAAGTTCATTCTCGACTTTTATTGGAAGGATTTCTGGATATGTACAAAAAAGATCCCACATCTATTTCTCGCATCCATGATATTTCCCAAGAAGCAAAGGTAGCAATAAGAAAGGAAAGGTATATATGAAGCTAAACGTGTGGTAGATATTGGTTTACATTTTACGAACCGATATACCTTATTTCTCTCTCGACCTGGCCTGTTTGGCTGCCCGACGACAACATCTCAATATGGAAAAATGGTTAAACGATAAGATAGTTCAAGATAAGCTAGCATTTGTTGGGTCATGCCTTGAGTTTCTTGAAAAGAAACTGTTAATTGAAGTGGCACGGCAGTCAGGCACCAGTACAGTTCCTACGTTACATCTTTCGCCAGATGTAATAAAGGTGTTCTTTCGAATTCTATCAGACAGGTTGGTATAGATGTGATTAGTAATTTGGAAGTTAAATTCTTTCTCTTTATTTCAGACAACTACCTCCACCAGAAGCAGCACAATTGGCGAAGCAGATCCAACTATATTCTCAGCTATTTCCTCAATATATGGATGTCCGGAATTCTCAGGAGCGGAAAGCGGTTGCTGCAACGGAAGGTGACGCTGAACGTTCGTATCCTCCAGAAGTCGAGGAAATGGTCCGTTTATATTTCGAACGATTGTATACCAAGGATATCAGTCCGGAAAAGTTTGCGTCAGTGCTGAAAGCTTGCCAATCGTCCAAAGATCAAAGACAGATGGATTATTTCTCTTGCACAGTACATACACTGGTAATTACGATTTAAGATTACCACATGTACTGAGGTTTGCTTTAGATCGATGAAGCTCGGTTTTTCAACCAGTACCCGGATAACGAGCTCCTAGCGACCGGTGAACTTCTTGGATGCCTTATTCAACAACATTTAATATCGCCACCTTTGCTACGCGTTGCATTGAAGCATATTTTAGATGCGTTGAGTCATCCCAGCGGTACAAAGATGTTCAATTTTGGAATTCGAGCTCTTTCACAATTTTCCGACCGGCTAGTGGAATGGCCACAATATACTGCGCTTTTGTCAAAAATAGAGGATTTACGTGCGTATCCAATGCTCGTCCGTAGTATCACAGACACGTTACAGCAACTATCGCTAAAAGAAGAAGAAGTCTCCAAAAATGTGGAAACTACCAATCAAGACGTTTCATCTAAAAGTGCGTCATTGGCACCAAACGTCGCAACCTTACTACAACGGTCGTCGGATCAACGTTTTGAGCCACCTCCTGCAAAGGTTCAGGAACGAGTGGCTTTTCTGATCAACAACCTCTCGGTAACGAATATGGATACCAAAAAATCAGAGTTAGCGCAACTACTGTCAGAATCGACGTGGGAATGGTTTAGTAACTATCTAGTGGTTCGACGCGTCAGCATCGAACCAAACAACCACGAGCTTTACGCATTACTGCTCAACTCGCTCAAGATGCCTCAGCTCATTGATATTGTAGTGGAGGAAACTTACAGCAACGTACGATTGCTATTACAGTCGGAGACTGTTGTAGACTCGATAGCAGACCGTAATTTGCTGAAAATCCTTGGCTCTTGGCTGGGGAGGATGACAATTGCAAGAAATAAGCCAATTCGCCACAAAGATCTTTCCTTCAAGGTAAATAGCTAGCTGGGTATCCTTGATTGACCTGAATAACAAATAGGATTTATTGCTGGATGCATACGATCGAGATCGTTTAGCCGTTGCAATACCTCTTACATGCAAGGTTCTACAGCATGCTTCGGAAAGCAAGGTTTTCCAATCGCCGAACCCATGGCTAATGGGTATACTAAAACTTCTGGCTGAATTGTATTGGAGCGAAAATCTTCGTCTGAATACGAAATTCGAAATCGAAATCTTGTTTAAGACTTTGGGTCTTAGCCTAGAAGGTAAATTTATATGCATTATCTTGGATAGCCAACAAAAAGACATCTTTAGAAATTGAACCTACGGCAATATTGGAGAGACGATCTCCAAATGCGGCCGACATACCTCAGACTCAGTCGGCTGTGAACGAAAATGCCAATCCGAGTCAGTCTACAAGCGTGGGAAGAGGGAGCACAGCTCCAGGTACGTTGTATGATTTTGTTGATGTGTATGGTAAGATGACTTATTGCATCTAGAAGGTCGCCTTGACGTGGATATCTCCCCATTGTTGGCGAAACTGCAATTCAATCCAGCTGTGACCCAGATTATGCTCCAGCAGCCTACAATGAAAACTACGATTTTTCGGGCCATTACAGAAACTTTTGGGGAGGTAAATTATCTTGCTATAACAAAGTAGTAGTATATTAATAGCCGAGTAGATTGTACCAAACGTCATTGCCACGTCCTGTAGTATTGCAGCAGCTTCAACAAAGGAACTGGTACTCAAAGATTTCGCCACTGATCCCGACGAAATTAAGCTGAGGAAAGCAGCCCACGCTATGGTACGCCCTCTTGCCGGAAATCTAGCAGTGGCTACTTGTAAAGAACCATTATGTAACAGCATGGCTGCGTCGATCCTCTTTCACCTCGTAGAGAGCGGTCTTCCTGAGGTTGTAATCAAGTAGTAGAACATGGTTTATGATACTGACATTATCTTAGCCTTTCGCTGAAGAAATCGGAACTGCTGTAACAATTGACAACCTGGATTTAACATGCTTTTTCGTGGAACAGCTTGCACAGGCCAAAGCCGTTTCGGATATTGACCGCGCTCTTGCTTCAGCTTATGCAAGCCGAATTGCGTATCGAGAGGTAATTGCTATAGTTAAGCGTAGTCCGTTTAACATGTAATATATAGCAAGGAAGCGAGGTTCCATATGTTGACGCACAGAAGTTGGGTGGACCTCACCTTATGCAATTACCAGATGTATTGCGACCCAGGAATGGTGTCAGCGTAGAACAGGTATAGCAGGTGTATGAGTCATTAATTATCAGCTAATCATTTTCAAAGACGCGGTTATACGATGCATTCATCCAGCGTCCGTTTGTAAACCAACACCCCGTTAATCCTGTTGAAAACGGTAAGTAGATGGATAGCAGAAAAAAGTGGAACTATAACATTTCATGTAGCATTTGCAGCCGAGTCGCCAAATATCCCATTAGGATTTAACGCAAACGCGCTGGCGATGAAACTGGAGGTCAGTCGCATGGCATACTGGTTGTCTTCAAGGAATAACACAGTTTACTTAGCAATTACTTTTGGATCTGGACCGACTTATAAAGCAAGCTGGTGTTAGACGCGTGGCCGCTCTGCCACGTAATCACGATATTTGTTTGTTGATCAGACAGATACCATTATTGATCTCTCAAAGCTCCACCCCTCCTCCTGTTCTTTTCGCCTTTGTCGAGAAAGTCGTGTACTTTTTGTATGAAAGCGAAACGTTTTTTGCCATGGAAATCTATACGATTTTTTTGCAAGCGTTATTCGAACTATCAGCGGACATAGCGAAAGAAGTGCTTTCATGGATTGTCTATTCTAATGATGAGGTAAATGGGAGATGTTAATGCGCGGTAATTGTTAACTCTACTCTGGCAGAAAAAATATAATGCAAATGTATTGGCCATGTTGATACGCTATGGATTAATCCCGTTGGAAGAATATGACGTACAATTAGCCCAAATGATCAATACCAAAGCGGAGAATGCAATCGAATTCGCTGCATATCTCGTGAATGTCTGTGTCTTGTCGACTACCCCAGTTTCTTTCTTGGAAGACCATATTCTCACTATTGCTGCATTAAGAAAGTTGGCAGAACAAAATGTGGCCCCCGCAAGGTAAGTCTGGACCATGAAGGTTTACATACATATTAGCTGATCTTGCAATCAGTGTGGTATCGTTAATGCAAGGATTGAGGGCATATATCGAACAACCATATGCAAATGTGAAAAGGGATGTAGACTGTTTAGAACTGCGTATGCTATTCGCGGAATGGGTCCGCTTATATCAGCACCCTCTATCAATCGATCCGCTTTTCCGTAAACTAGCAAAGAAGGTAAATTGTGCTGAGCTTCTGTCACAATTCTAAACAGCGTATCAGATTTCGGAATCTGCGAAAGATACAGAAGCAAAATGTTTCTTCTTCAGATTATGTACCGAAATTTGCGTCTATCAAGGCGTGGAGCTTCGACCAGCAAATGCTGCGAATCAACGGCGGGTAATCCAGCTTATCGATGCTTTTACTAAATTGGTTACGTACATGGTGTTGGTGGAAACTGCAAACGACGAGAATGAGGACGATAACGAAGCTAAATTGAAGCTCCTAAGTGATGTACTCTCGGTGATTGTCCTGCTGCTGGCTCATCAGCATGAGACTCAGGGTGCCAACTTTAATCAGAAGGCATTTTCACGCATTCTTTCTTCGCTGCTTTCAGATATCACCAAAGTGCTTCCAGAAAAGAAAGGTGCTGCGATGATCACTATTTTCAGGTAGGAAGGATAGTAAGGCATAAACAGTCTCTGATCTTCAATGGTAGTGACGTATTGTATACCTTGCAACCATCGAGATTTCCTGGTTTTGCATTCTCATGGCTTCAATTAATATCGCACCGCACTCTGCTTTCCCAGTTGCTTGTTGCAGAAGGAAACGACGGATGGATCACATGTCAAAAGTTGGTGTTGGCACTGCTCAAGTTTCTTTGTCCATTACTGCAAGATCAAGTGCTTCAACAAGCAACCAAGGTGTATTATCGCGGCACACTGAGAGTGTTGGTAGTACTCCTGCACGATTTCCCTGAATTTCTATGCAGGAACTACATGGTCTTTGCTCAAGTGATTCCTCACACGTGCATTCAATTGCGAAATCTTATTCTCAGCGCGTTTCCTCGGGTGATGCACCTGCCTGATCCGTTTACGTCCGACGTCTCGCCCGATCAGTTGCCTGAGAGCAGGGAAAAGCCCACGCTGAACGAAGATTATATTAAACTTCTCGAGAAAAGTGATTTCAAGGAAGTCATTGATAATTATGTGAAGCATCCAGATGAATCGTTTTACAAACAAGTCCTTGAACGCATCACCAACAAAGAAACAGGTGCCTACCGTTTGGAGCTATTGGATTCATTTGTCTTATACCTGGGTTCGCAAACTGCCACGGTGAATGTGCCTTTTGGGAACCATCCAGCAGTTCTTGTGTTCAAATATCTTTTAGGGGAAATGACGGCAGAAGGTATTATTGTCATTTATTTTGTTTCCACTCTGGTTTTCATTCATTGACATGAGGGTACCTTTGTTTTCCATAGGCCGCTTTTTCTTATTGCACGCGATCAGTGATCATCTGCGATATCCCAATAGCCATACACTCTTTTTCCGGTCAGCCCTATTGTACTTATTCGCAGACCAACCAGAACAGATCAAAGAACAGATCACACGGTATGTTCCTTTCGAAAGACGAGTAATAATGCTTAATTAAATTAATATGTTGGACAGGGTATTGCTGGAAAGACTTATTGTGAACCGCCCACATCCGTGGGGTTTGCTTTCATCGTTTATCGAAATCATTAAGAGTGATAATTTTTGGCAACATCCATTTATTCGCTGTTCCCCTGATATTGAAAAGCTATTTGACAATGTTTCAAGGTAAGAAACGGACAATTAGCCTATTGAATATTTCTCTGATGTATGTCATGGCTAGATCTATCAAAATTGCTTAATACTTAGAATTGCATGAAAAATAAAAGTAACGGATACTCTGGTCTAATGTGCTCTGGTAGGCATTAGACAAGAAGGAGTCCTTTAATGAGCATAGAGCAAAAAGCACAAAAAGGCACAATATTATGCTGGTGCTATAATGGTTGTATGAATGAGGCATAGTGTATTGATATATACCATGCACAGGAAATGGAGATGTTGGTAACCAAAAGCAATGTTCTTCTTTTGGATTCGGGGAATATCAAGTGACTGTCACCCAATGAATGGCTTTTGACATGTCTGTCAGTGCAACATTCAAACAATGAGGGTATTATGCATTTGAATAGCAGTAAATTAAAGCAGTATAAACTTTCTGAAAATAAAGGCAATTAGTTAGTCAGTCGAATAGGTAAGATGGATGAAAGGACGAATGACCAACCACCCTTCTGATGGCTGAGTTGATTAATAAGGTCAGGCTCCGACTTGTTCAGCGTATAAAAAGTTTTGTGACGGAGAGCAGGCGGGGGTTTAGTGAGGTTCACGAGGTTTCCACACTTCATTGGCTTTCTTTTTTTTTCACAATGAGTTGGAAGGTAATGGCGACAATGAACCCAAGGAAAAAGAACAAACAAAAAGCAGAAAAGGAATAGAGAGGCTGAGAAATAGTACAAAACATGTGATTTTAGGGTTTGCAAAAGGTCGTAAGCCGGCTTCCTCATCAAATCCTTTCGAAAAAGTCAGAAAGTAAAAGATCGAAATCATCATATATCAATACTTTTTATTTGTAACCTAAGATGATGAATAGCCACAAGAGATGCGGATTTCATTGCTTTGGAGAAGAAGTTTACTGATTTCTCAAAAGTCGTCGATCGATTAGTAAAAGACGCCCAAACATTTCGGGATAGTATTTCTGGTAAGATAAGAAACCAAACAAAACAAACAAAGAGAAAGATGAAATTTTGTTATCTAAAAGGGAAGGATGAACTTTTTCTAGTGTTACTGGGTCATCAAGCATCGATGGCTGCATTCTTGGCTATTATTTACGATACCAACCTTGGCATCGAAAATCAAGGAATCCAAAAACGAGTTCAGCAGACACCAGCAGCTGCCGTTCAGGCTGTGAATGATGCCGAGGCTGCTATGGCTTATTGTCGTGAGGAAATATTACCCGAACTGGTAAAAATGAAAAAAGATTTGGGGGAATCCCATAAGACAAAATAGTAAACTGCCCTCACTCTTCTCAGGATGCAGTGGACCGATACGTTGTTAGACCTGCTTTGGAACTGCAAGAAGTAATGAAGATTGTTCAAAAAACGATTGTCAAGCGGAATCACAAATTGATTGATTATGACCGACATCGATTGAGCTTGAATAAGCTAAAGCAAAAAGAAGAACGAAGCTTCAATGAAGAAAAACAGATATTCAAGGCAAAGAAAACATTTTCCATATCTTCTTTTTTTCTGTCTATTGTTTATTCTGATCTGGATATCTTTATTTTTTTATAGATTGAGGCATTGCTGGACACAGCCACACAAGATTATGAATATCTGAACAACATGCTTAAACAACAACTGCCTGAGTTTTTCCGGCTTAAATCACTTTTCATTCGACCAGTATTCGAGCATTTCTACAATTTACAAAGCAAGATCTATGGCATGATGTATGCCCGATGCTATGAATTACTGAATGCCAATTTACAACACTTTCACACTAACCAAATGCCTGTGGTGGACGGTTTCCAATGGCGAAAATCGCAACGAGATTTCCGGGCTGAGATGGAGAATCTGGATTTACTTAAATCCGGAGGAAAAGCATGGCTTGCCGGTAAAAGTGGATCCTCTTCATCCAAAAAAGGTTTTGCTTACCATTTTCCTACCCTTTCTCTCTTTTTTTTTTTTTTTTTTTTTTTTTTTTTTTTTCTCTCCTTCTTTTTTTTTTTTTTTTTTTTTTTTTTTTTTTTTTCTCTCTCTACGCCCAATCCCCATCTCTTCTTGACCAAAGCATCTGGAGGGGCCAACAACTCAAAACTCTCACTTCAGGAACGAGCTGCATTACGTGCCACTTCATCCCCACCACCTGCCTATACTTCACCAGGGCATTCACCCGTGTCAAATCCCACGCCTACATCTCCCACTGCTCCTTTAGCGCGGGAAGAACCAAAATATGTACTCGCCTTGTACGACTATGACGCCCAGGCCACCGACGATCTGAGTTTCAGAAGAGACGATAAAATTGAATTAATCAAAAGGACAGACGACCAGAATGATTGGTGGACTGGACGTCTCCGTGGCGTTACGGGTCTCTTTCCAGGTAGAGTTCAATTCTGCCTCAAAAAAAATGCTCTCGTTTTCTTACAGAATCCCTCTTTTTCTTTTTTTATCTTTTTTGTTGAATGCAACGCTAGGCAATTATGTCAAATTGCTTTAATAACAAGGGAAAACAAGAAAGAAAGGAAACTTTTTTTTTTCATATTGACTATTTTGTCTTTTTATTGATTTACAGAGGACAATAACGTATCAAAGGAAGAAAAAAAATGGTAGGATAGATAAGGTTTGAGAAACATAGAGAAGAAAAACAGTAAAATTTTTCCGTTATGTGGTCATAGCAGTTTCAAAACTTGGACATGTGCAAAAGAAAAGATTTGCATTAAAGCGTAAGTGGGGGAAGAGAGTAATAGAAAAAGAAAAGAGAAAGGAGAGAAAGAAAGGAAAAGAAAATTTATCGAATGACAAAATTTGTCTTTCTTTTCTTTCTTTCTCAAAGATAGGCTGTCAACGGGATGGTTTTTAGCACGATGGTAAAACGTGGTTGACGAAGCGGTTCAATTCGTTGGATGTAGAGCATCGAAGTAGATTGCTTTGAACATGAGCATCGATTTCCTGAATAAAAATACAAAAGATAAGTTTTTTCCATTGTTCATCTTAACCGTCTTGATTGGACTTACAAGCAGGACATCCTTTGCATTGGGTCTTGTTCGTGGATTTTCGTCCAATAGCCATGCAACCAACCCACGCATGTACATCGTTGGATAACTGTAGGAGAAGGTTGGGCTTGGTTCGCTAAGGATGGCTGCGAACAATTCAATCTCGTCCTTCAAAAGGTAGTGTGGGGGTACACGATCCATCATTTCGATGATGGTGATACCAAGAGACCACATGTCGATTTTCTCGTCGTAATACTGTTCCCGAATTACTTCGGGTGCCATCCATTTACTTGTTCCCAGTCGGTCACGGTTACGACGGTTAGTACGTGTTGCGAGACCGAAATCAGCTGTCAATCAAATAAAAAAAATATAGAAAGGAAAAAAAAGCCACAGAAGGGGATTAGCCAAAAGGATAAAGAGAGAAATATAAACGTCTGCATATTTACCAAGTTTGATCTCGCCATTCCATCCTAGTAATAAGTTTTCACATTTCACATCACGATGAATAAAGCCTTTGCTATGTAGATACATCAAAGCCTTCAATGTTTCGCAAGTGATGTAAACAGCGTATTCTTCCGGAATCCCACGCTGACAAAGAACCGCAAAGACCGAGCAACGTTGAAGGTCCATGGCTATCCAGACATCATCACGCCACAAGGTGACTTCACGCAACCGGATTAGGTTCGCGTGACCTGTTGCCATAATTCGAAGCTCACGAACAATAGCTGCTCGATATTCTCGGTCAGGATCAAGACGACAACGTTTGATGGCCATGTGAATATTCTTTTTGTATCGATGTACAGCTCGTACTACCGAACCATTAACACTAAATAATAAAAAAAATTTAGCTTTTGATTGTTTTTTTTGTTTTTGGCAAAAAGTTTTTTTTTTGCCAGTTTTCTTTTTCATTTTAATTTTACCCTGTGCCAATTTCTTTAAATCCTCCATATTTATTTCGTGGATCTAAAGATGAGACTTGAACTTTTGGTAAGGCTTTTCTGATTTTGCGTTCGAATTCGTTTTCGGGTCGAACCAAAGGTGGCAAATCTGGTATCTCGGAACGTCCGACGGGGATCCAAGGGCGTTTGGAGATGTGTTTCTGTGGATCACATGGACGAAGGCTGTAAGTTTTCTCTGACACCGGTTCTGGTTTCAAAAAAGCGTCGCTGCCGAGGATATTCGGAATCTCATAAAATCCAGGTGCTCGCCAAACTTCCTAAAAATTCCATGGGTCGGTTTTGTATGATAAGAAAATCTTGAATATAACAATTTTCTTTTGTTTCGGTTGGGGAAAGAAGGAAGGAGGAAGAGGAGGAGGAGAGGGGGGGGAGAGAGTGATTGTACCTTGACGGAAAGGTGATTGTTATTATTGCTGGTCTGTGAGGCGTTACTGCTTCGAGAATTGAGAATAGAAGATCGACGAAGACAGCCAGTTGATCGTCGTTTCATGGCCATATCGACGACCATGACAGCTTGACGTTTATCTGCAGTGGTGGATGATTTTGATTTTCGCAGGTTACCGAGGGACATGCGTTTACCGCCTAAAAGACCAGGTGTTCGCTGAAAGAAAGGAGGAGGAGAGACGAAAGAGATAAGTTCAAATGAGATATACAGGGAATAAATGAAGATAGCAACTTACTCTGTTGTCTTTTGCAGCGGCTAGCATTGCTTTTCCGTGGGTACTGAGTTGAGAATTGTAATTGTTTTTGGTGTTTGTTGTTGGATTGACGCACGATAGCATTGTTTATTTTAGAACGAAGAAAAAAAAAGGGAAGAAAATGTTTGAATATAAAAAAATCTATAAATGCAATCCAGTGACTTTCATGCCTTTTTAGAGACAAAGAAAATAGAAAGAGAAGCACACAGAGAGCGAGAGAAAAAGTGAGAGTGCTTGTGAGAGTATGTGTGGGAGAGAGAGAGAGAGAGAGAGAAGAAAGAAAGAGAAAGAGTGGGAAAAAAGGAAGAGAGGAGAAGAGAAGAAACCCAAAAAAATCAACGTGCATATTTAACGCTTTTTCCCTTTTGTGTGGCGATGCTCTTTTTTTTTTTATTATTTGATGAATCACTCACAGAGTCAACTCACATTTACAACTCACTCTCTCACTCACTCATTCTTTTTTTTCTTTCTCTCTCTCTTACTGTTGCTCACATCACAAACATACACACTCTCTCTGTCTGTCTGTTTCTTGTCCTCTTTTCCTTAGGACACGCGGAAAAACCAAACTTGGCACTTAGTCTTTCTCTTCGGGACCAATATTTAGAACACCGAACCGTTTGATTTTAACACCGCCCACATCCCTGAGCCTCCAAAGAAAGAAGGAAAGAAAAAAAAAAGAGAGAGAGACAAGTTCATCTATGTATAAAGACAGCGGAAGAGAAATACCAAAGAGAAGGAAAAATGGTATGAGCGGGACCATCCATCAAGTCCATGTTGGCAATCAAAAATATACCTTATGTTCGTCTCTTGTTTGTTGATTCATGCTGTTTGGTATTTCTGCATCTCAAGTACGTTATTCTGTTAGTGTAAATCATTCGATCTCATTCTTCTTTGCTTTTTTAATGGCTGGTAGCCGTTAAACCCACGTGGAGAAGGACAAATGATGTTTAATAACACCGTCCCCGATTTGGACTAATAACTGCAGATTTTACAAGGCGGTAAAAAAGATCTTATTGTTCCATCAAAAATTGGAAATATAAAAACGTGAATGACGGATAATAGCAAAAAACGTGGCTTTGTATAACATTCATTCAATATTATATCGTGCAAAAAATTGAATGACAATGCTTTGCTCTTCTTTTTGGGAATAAGGCATACAAAGTTAAAAGTAAATGATCCGACAGACAATAAAAACAAAGATACAATAAAAAATGAATGATACGAATCAGCTTTTGTTGTTGGACCATTGAATGATATCTTTTTCTTTTACTATCTAGCTAGTGCTCTTTCCTTATAATTGCCCTTTTTATCTTTCTTTTTCTCTTTCTGTCCAGTCCGATAGATCGGATGTCTTTTTCGTTAAATGGATTCATCAACATGTTTGTTAAGGAGAAAAAAAGGGACATGCAAATCCCAAAAAGAGCGGGTAGCACAACTGTCACGCGGGACCTGACTAGGCAAAAACCTAAACCTTTGAATTGGCGCTGTTTCAATAGCACGAATAGGGTAAACCCTTGCAAGACCTTTGCAAAGAAAGAGAAGCATGCATATACAAACAAAAGTTTTTGGTTACGTATATATATAATATATACAAATATATATTCCATATCCTGGACCTGCATAATGTTGGGCAGACAGCAACTGCAAACAAAAATAATTAGTGCAACCAATGCTGGTTCCTGAAGTCACGTCCACCGAAAAAGAAAAGGAAAAAAAGGGGGTGCGTAAAGCTACCGCCTATAAAATCACTGTGCATCAGTTGATCTAGCCTTAAGCACTTGACGCTTCCGTAATAGACCATGTAATCAATAAACCTAACTGATAAGCACACCATAACGAGGCCAACTTGGCTTCTGTTCAGCCTCAAAGCCCCCGCTAGAGTCACACCCATTATGGGATGCTAATGCAGTAATAGATTAAGGAAACAAGATCTCAATGGGTTCGCTGTTTGTCTTTTAAGTTTTGATATTCATGGGATGCTTAAAAGGTATTCAAAATTGTTCTTTCATTAGATGGATATAGTCTGCCACTGCGTTTGGCAATTTATTTTACCATCGATGGTAGTGTAAAATAAATCGTGGTTGCCATCATTTTAATATGCTCCTTGATCGTGTTGGCTGAATATATGTTAACATTGACAATGTCTGAATTAGATCATTACTCTCATAACTGACTACAACTACGAAACAGTCGAAGGAAAAATGTATGGACTAATATAATCAAATCTTTAAATTGCATATACCAAAAAACTCGCTTGATTACTATGTACTATCCACTCAGGTCGAAACATTTCTATCAGCAAGTCACTTATCAATAGGATCTCAGGATGACAGCAACTCTGTTTTCTCTCTCTCTCTTTTTTTTTTTTTTTTTTTTTTTTTTTTTTTTTTACATTGTTGGTTTGAAAAAGCTAAAGACTTGTTAAATGACGTTCGATAACATGGTACATACAAAAAGAAAGCAACCGCAGACTTATCAAGTCGAAAGCTTTGCCATAGCTAGTTTCGCTGTCTCTCTTCGACTAACTTCAAGTATACAAATTCTTCCATTTTCGCGACGGAATTAAATCATTTAATACAAACATATATTATTTTTGTATCTATAGTCATTGCTATGCAGACATATTTCATGGACAAAAGCTGCCGGTGAAACATATAAACTAGCACACGATACTAGTGGGAAGAAATGGTAGATAATGCACCTGGTAGAAATGTATGTATTATATATTGTTTAGGTTATGATACTAATTGCTGGTATTTTATCTAAGGGTTTTGGAAATTTTAAAAGTTTATCTTTTTCGTTTCGATGGTTTCTTGTTTTGTTTGGTTGTTTTAGCTTGCTACCTGAGGCTACACTATGCCTTGGATTGAAACTCCGTAACAGGTGAGGGGTTATTTACGGGTGAGTCTCCGTTGTCTGTAGCGAAACCCCTCCCCGTCCCGTTTCCCTTTTTCTGCTTCCGATGCTCACTGACGACGAATACGACTATCTCTTCAAGTTAGTCCTTATTGGAGATTCAGGCGTAGGAAAATCAAACCTCCTGTCGCGATTCACTGTAAGGTGTTCCTCTTGGATAACTGGTCATTCACCCCATCCATCCCCCTTTCCTCTTTCTAGACAAACGAATTCAATCTGGAATCAAAAAGTACCATTGGAGTTGAATTCGCCACAAAGAACATCGAAATCAGTAAGGCCCTCTTTGCTTCCATCCCATCCAAAAAGGATAAGACTGCTCATTCCTCTTCTTCCTTCTTTCAGATAACCACACTATCAAAGCTCAGATATGGGATACTAGCGGACAGGAACGATACAGAGCTATCACCGGAGCGTATGTATATTTCAGTCCCGTGTTATTTGCACTTTAAAATCACATGTTTTTGATTTCATCCTAAACTGTACCTCTTTCTCTCATTTTTTTTTGTTTCTTATACAGTTACTATCGTGGTGCTGTCGGAGCTCTTCTCGTGTATGGTAAGTTCCCGTGTCTCTCTCCCTCTCTCCGTTTCCTATGTTAATGATCTTGGTTTTTTTTTTCTTTTTGGTAAAAGATATCACACGTCAATCTTCGTTCCAAAATGTTACACATTGGTTGAAAGAATTACGAGAGCATGCAGATCAAAATATTGTTATCATGCTGGTGGGTAACAAAGTAGATCTGAGTGAGACGAGCCGTGCTGTGAGTAGCGATGAAGGTGGATCTTTGGCAGAACAAGAAGGTTTCTTGTTTATGGAAACGTCCGCACTGGATGCCACCAACGTCGAAAATGCTTTTGCAACGGTGTTTGACACGATCTATACAAATCTACCCAAAAAACAGCCTGTCACCGACAGCCAGACCAACGTATCCCCGACAAGCGGAGAGAAGATTCAGTTACGACCCCCAAGTATTCGTGGTATGACGCGCGGAGCAGATGACAGTGCACGTAAACAAGATAATAAGAATACAAGTGGTGGCGGATGCTGTCAATAACAAAGAAGGAAAAAAGAGAAGCATCCTCTTGGTTCCATTAACTCGAAAGTAAATAAAAATGCAAAATGTGTCTATGCGTTGGATAGTAAAAAACACAAGCAAAAAAACAGAGGAAGGAAGAGATAAAAGAGAAATAAATAACGATTTTGATGAAGTAGAATTTGATCTATTTTATTCTTGTGTTATACAACCATCATTACTTAGTCCAGATCAATGTGGCTTCGGTGTATCGACGGCCAACAGCCTTTATTGTTTGTGCATGTGTTCTTTTCCCTCTCGTATGCAAGAACCCCGTATGAATTCTTATGCAATCTTTCATTCCCTTTTACTCATTGTCTCCTTAGCAGTATTATTAGTTTTTTTTTTTTTTTTTTCACTCGATCAGGGTTATTCCCCAGTTCATGCGGCAAACCTTATGCTTGAATACATCACTTCTTTTCCACTTTAAAATAAAAAAAACCCTCCCCCCCCCCCTCTTCTCCCCTTAGTTGGACACGGGTTAGCTTTAACCTATTTAACCTGAACATTTCCAAATAGAAAAAGAGTCGGAGGATGACCCGATACGGTTTAGATTACCTTCTTGTAATAATAATACTCCATGTAAATCCAATGCGGTAGATACCCTTCATGCCGCTTCATACTTTGCTTTTCTCATTAAGGCTACATCTGCCGCTTTGTCTTGACTATGTGTATATTGGTATATATCTTGTGCCATAAGTATGAAACCAACGAAAAAAGCACACTATCTGTGATCGGAATTTGTCAATTTTTTTTTTTTTAATTTGGCTTCAGTTTCCGTAAACTTTTTGTCTAGAACAAAAAAAGTGCATCTTAAAAATAGAGCAATCAGTATGAGTGACTATTCTATTTTGTACTTTAGATTGGGAAGTTCTTAGAAGATGAAAAGAATCTATTTCAGACATCTCAAGCTCTCAGTAGAATGCTGCCTTCTTTTCCGTTCTATTCCATTACGATAGGAAAAAGTTATTCAGAAATAATACTGATTGGTGCTGCTGCTTGTACTGAACGCATGGCAGATGGACTATCGATTCCCTTTGATCTTTGCATGTCAGTAAGCAGATAGTTGAAGTATTAGACATTCTCGTCTTTTGCTTATTAATGGTATTTTGATTAGGCGAAACTAAACTTAGCTGCATCAGTCGCGTGATTTGTCCCATTCTAGTCTTTCATATGTTCTTTTGCGTCAAATAGGCGTCTGGATACTCATGGCTCCCCATGCGGTTGGGCGATCAGAAATTTCTGCCTTTCGATGGCATCGTTTATCCAAAAAATTCAATTCTTTTTGCTCAAACCTTGCTATATAAGATCGCCGATACATAGAAATGAGCGTAGTGTATGTTCTATATATGCCGAGGTGCTGAAAAATAAAACCTATCTTTTATTAACCTAGACACCAAGAGTCATGGAAAGGCAGTAATCTTTCCTACAAGAATAGATACAGTCTACTCTTTCTTTATGCTTGCAGAAGATCATAGTGACCAAAAGCATGTCGCTTTTGCGGTAGCATTTACTGAGTAACTTCCAATAAGAAGCTACCATTCTTTTTCTCTTTTAGAATAATGAAAAAGGAAAGGTTAAGTAAGTGGGGAACCATCAGGAGTTGCTTTCTATCCATATTGGTCCATGTTTGGTTAGTTTTTATTGTTCCCAATTGACACTGCGCAATTTATGTCAGATGTTGTCAAGATCACGGTGAACGGGCCTTGCGGTTGTTCGTGGTTTATGCACCGTATGACCAAAGCCAATGGATCCTTCCTTTGTGGGACCTCTAGTTTTCGGATGTTCGTGCTTGGACTTGTCCTTCGAAGTGCGGCGCTTTTCGTTTGATCTCGCCTCCAACTTTTCAAGTATTTCCTTTTCTGTCTCCAAATCCAATGTACCGTGGGCCGTTGTATACCATTCTGGATGATCCCTCGCTTCCTGACTATGGTTCCATGCGTCATGACCAAGCGGATGTCTTGCTGGTTGCCATGGCGCTATTATCAAATGGGAAAAAAAACAAGGGCTAATTAACTCAGTTGAATTATATTATATCATGGTATAGATCAAAGTGGATTCTGTGTTACTACTTTGTTTATTCTTTGGTGCTTCTGCAGTAAAATCAGCGTATGGTTGAGACATTGTGGGATTAAAACAGAAGAACAAGAAAACGTGTCCCCCGCGCAACTTTTTTCCCTTTCGCCTTCATGCAAAAAAAAAAAAAAAGACATCAGTGGGGGACATATGATATATGGTTTCAGATTTCTATTTTTGGGAATAATGACTGACAGCCACTCAAGATGTGATATAACAGATCGTTTTTTATATACTGTTTCATTAAATTGATCTTTTCTTTTCTAATCTATGCTACTCTAAGTGGAGTTATGTATAAGCTTATGAAAGGGAGTTAATGGAGGCTGCAAAACAACAGATGTTTTGGCTTGTCGGTAAACAGGAGGATGACAAGACATGATATTTGACTTGCATCAACTGGGATTTTTTCAATGACATTTCAAAAGATATTTATGTATGATCTGTTATCAATTCCTGCATATGACCAATCTTCCTTTCCGCAAATTACTGCTGCGCATTTGTACGGATTCCTATTTATCCTGGCTTTTTACTATGTAAATTGCCATATATGGGCAACATTACGTTTTCCAATTGCGATATATGTGGAACAAGTACGAATTTTTTGATGTTGGTCACATTGTTTGTATATGCGGTATGTGTGCGACCGGGGAAATAGAATAACAAAGGATAGGATAAGACTTGGGATAACCATTCCTTCCATCCATGTGTCAGAGTGTTGGACATCTTTTGGTTGTTTTTCCCCGGCTCATTGTCATTGGTTCCTTGAGAACATCCAAGTTTCCGAAGCCTTTTGCAAGCCACAGTGGTCGAGTATTTTTTTTTTTTTTTTTTTTTTTTTGGAGAGGGGAAAAAAAAAGCGTCACGAAAAGTTTTTAATCGAGCGTAAAGTTTTTCGACAAAACTTTCCTTTTCGTTTATCCCTCGAAAAGGCACCCTATTTATTCCATAGACCCTACCTTTTCCTATTCTTTTCTTGTTATATATTAATTCAAATACACAAAACACAAACATATAATAATGACCAAGTATATCGTCGTCTCTGGTGGTGTCATTTCTGGTATTGGAAAGGGTGTTATTGCCTCAAGCACTGGCACATTGCTGAAAAGCATGGGTCTTCGTGTCACCGCCATCAAAATTGATCCCTATCTTAACATTGATGCCGGTTTGATGAGTCCTTTGGACCACGGTATGTTGCTTTCTTATCCCTATATCTCTCTCTTTGTCTATATTCAGTTCATGAATGAGAGTATCTTACCACTGGTTCTATTGCAGGTGAGGTATTCGTCTTGAACGATGGTGGCGAAGTTGACCTTGATTTGGGAAATTACGAACGTTTCTTGGATGTCGAACTTAGCCGCATTAATAACATTACCACTGGCAAGATCTACCAAGCTGTCATTGAAAAGGAACGAAAAGGTGATTATCTTGGCAAGACTGTCCAGGTGGTTCCCCATATTACCGATGCCATCCAGGAATGGGTTGAGCGTGTTGCCGCCATGCCTGTGGATGACTCCGGTGAGAAGCCTGATGTCTGTATCATCGAATTGGGTGGCACTGTTGGTGATATTGAATCTGCTCCGTTCGTTGAAGCCATGCGTCAGTTCCAGTTCCGTGTTGGCCATGATAACTTCTGTCTGATCCACGTGTCTCTGGTCCCTGTCGTCGGTTCTGTCGGTGAGCAAAAGACCAAGCCTACTCAGATGAGCATCCGCGACCTTCGTGGCGCAGGTTTGAGCCCCGATCTGATTGCATGCCGTTCTTCTAAACCCATGGATGAGAGTGTGGCTTCCAAGATCTCTATGTTCTGTCATGTTGCCCCAGAGCAAGTGTTAGCTGTCCATGATGTGTCGTCTGTCTATCACGTTCCTGTCCTTATGCGTGAAAAGGGTGTGATCGAATTTTTCCGTCGCCGTCTGCAATTGGATGCCATCAACGTGAGTGATGAACGACGTCTGGCTGGTGAACAATTGTGGAGCAAGTGGATCAGTCTGGCTGGAAGGTAATTTTTGGGAAGGGAAGAAGAATGAGGGAATAAGTAGAGAAAGGAGACGTTGGTTATTGATGTCTTCTTTGTTGATAGCTATGAACATTTGTATGAAACAGTGACCATTGCTTTGGTTGGAAAGTATACCAATCTTCACGATTCGTACATTTCTGTCGACAAGGCTCTCGAGCACGCCAGTTTGGCATGCAAACGCAAGATCCAGATCAAATGGATTGAAGCTACTGACCTTGAACCTGAAGCGCTTAAAACTAACCCGGTCAAATTCCACGAATCATGGCAAAACTTGTGCTGCGCCAACGGTATCCTTGTTCCTGGTGGATTTGGTGGCCGTGGTACCGAGGGTATGATTCTGGCTGCAAAATGGGCACGTGAAAACAAAGTCCCCTACCTTGGTATCTGTCTGGGTATGCAGATTGCCGTTATCGAATTTGCTCGCCACGTTTGCGGTATGCCTGACGCCCACTCTGCTGAATTGGAACCTGAGACCAAGAACCCTGTTGTTGTCTACATGCCTGAAATCTCCAAGACTCACATGGGTGGTACCATGCGTCTTGGTCTCCGTCCCACTGTATTCCAAGAAGGCACCGAGAACTCCATTGTCAGAAAGTTGTATGGTAACAAGGCTGCTGTTGACGAACGCCATCGTCATCGTTACGAAGTCAACCCTGAGGTTGTGTCGAAGATCGAAGAAAAGGGTCTTAAGTTTATTGGCAAGGACGAGACCGGCCAACGTATGGAGATTGTTGAATTGAAGGATCATCCATTCTTTGTCGGTTGTCAGTATCACCCAGAATATCTTACTCGTCCTCTTAAGCCTGCGCCGCTTTTCCGCGGTCTTATCTTGGCTGCTTCTGGTCAGCTTGCCGATTCGTTGTAAATAATTTATTAGAGGTTCATTCATTTTTTTAACATTACATAAAAACATTAAACAAGTGATTGCATATCCGCTTCAATATTCCTTTATAGCTCAATTCGCATGATATGTCTGCTGCGCCACACCTAACCTGGAAGATCTTCATTACAAGCAAACGCTTAATTCCGGCATATATATGCTGGCACCCGCATGCTTGTCCTGTACAGGGCAGCACGATTATCTATAACAAATGAGCGGCAATGCCAGCAAATTTCGGCCAAAGAGCTGAATGGTAAATACAAAGGAACTGGCAGTCGACGAACTACTTGCTCCGATTACGCAATATTTGTCACTTACAGGCGTCATAGACCCGCCTAAGATATTCCTGGCATATAGATAGTGAAGCAACGATAGCTCACTTAAGACCTAGCATTGAGAGACGTAGAGGTTAAAAAACGACCATCCCAACTTGTCCGCTTGGTCAAATAAGCCTGGGGGAACACGTTCATCGGTGTGGATTTGTCCATGAACTCTTTTCATAACGGGTGATCGAGCGTCTGTCTCTCTTTAACCAATGGTTCTAATGGATTATTGATCTCAATTGACAATCTCTGCTCGAAAACCAACTGTAACGCCTTCTTTGCTTCTTCTATGAAATTCTTTTTCTTGTTTCATTGCTGTTTGTATTCATCCCCAACCCTGACCAGTCTGGCAGGCGGCCATTCTCTGTTGATACGAAGATTTCCCCTTTTTAGACATCTGAGGATATCTAGCATGGTGCATTAAGCATCTGAGGCACAGATATACTCAATCGCACTTAAGATAGGTTTAAACAAGTGAACGTTCTTCTCAGCAATAATCACTATTTAGCCTAGTACAATCACTGCCATAGGGCAGTATTGCCTTGCTTTTAATCCTCAGCGATAAATCTCTTGACTTAGAAAAGAGGTGCATCCAAAGTAGAGAAATTTTAATTAAATAGAACTGGTTATTCTGCTGATGCTGTTATGGAACATATGCACTAGGAAGTGACATTACGACAGCCGATTTATACTTGGATCAGACATAGTATTAAAATCTTCCATCAACGCTCGTTATGTTGATAACATGAATATGGGAAAGAAAAGTAGGATTTACTGCTTGTTGACAGAGTCTATTCATTGCTTGTCATCATTTGCGTAAGAGTTATGCTTAACATGAAGCAATAATGCTATCGAAAAATTTGGCCTTTTTCAGATGATTTTTATAATTACTTTATCTACTAAATGCTCTTTGCATCAACCTGACTACACCAAGTTTGTAGAGGACTCTATAGGTTATATGGGTTCGATAACCTTGTTAACACGTTTTGTTTCTTTATTTTCTATTATGTGTTAAGAGTTGTTATTGATAAAGCAAACAAGGAAACTTTGTACCGTCTTGTATGATACCTAATGTTTGAGAAGATAATCATGATATAGTCCTGAATAGATCGATGTCTTTTCATAAGCTTCTTATCTCAATCAACAGATATCAAACTGTTACTAATCCAGTAACTGCTCTTTTGGATTCCTGTCTTCTGATATTCTGGCTTGCTTCTAATTTTTAGCTCATTATCAGATGCATGAGACTCTTTGCTATAAGTTAAAGCATCAATTCAGTTAGTAGTTTCCTGTTATGAGACAGCTAGATCCAATTATACTTAGCGCAAACTTGGTCTTTTCCTAGATGCAAACTTTATTCCAGAGTAGTGCACAATATTATTAAATAAACAGTATAGGTTGTAGGAAAGTTTAACGATGTTTATGATACATTTACAGATGCTGGTACTGTTTCCAATGCTTGTCCTATGTCTTCTTGCTCAATATAGAGAGCTTCGGCGCCTTTTCTGAGGTTTCTCTTCAGGGCCAACAAACCTGCCTTGCGCATGACTGCTTTCAAATCCGCCCCGGTGTAACCGGTAGTTCTGCTTGCTATGACGCGAAGATTCACCTGTTTGGAGAGTTTTGTTGTTTGCGCTAAAACAGACAGAATCTCCAAGCGGTCTTCTTCAGCCGGTGCGCCTACGTGGACCAACCGATCAAGGCGTCCTGAAATGCGCGTTAACTTATGTATCCGTTTGTGCTTCTATATCTCAACAAGGAAATTTCCCTACCTGGTCTCAGAATGGATGAATCAATAGCATCTGGATGATTTGTGGCGCCGAGTACAATTACGCTTTGTCCCACCATATCCAGCTGATCAATTTCAAGCAGAAATTGTGATACAAGCTATACCCAGCATTGAGACAACTAAGCAATGGTCTATACCTTACTTTTGTTACCTTTTTACCAACATCACCACTGTTTTCACGTGTTCCGAAAACAGCCTCCAGTTCGTCTAAAAAGATGACACATGGACTGCATCGGACGGCCGTCTGGAAGATTTTCACAACTGCCTTTTCAGATTCTCCCACCTCCCCTTTCACGAGATCAGGTATACTGACAGGCAAAAAATTGGCGGCAGATTCAGTCGCCACAGCTTTGGCCAGCATTGTTTTGCCAGTACCCGGTGGACCATACAGTAATACACCTTTGGACGATTGAACCCCAAGCCGCCTGTAGGCATCGGCATGCTTGTATACCCACACAATAGATTCTTCAAGTGCAGCCTACATAAATTACATGATTACTAACATTCCCAACTCTGGTAAAAGAGAAGACGCACTTACCTTCACGGAAGCTAGTCCTCCTATATCAGACCATCGCACTGCTTCAGGCTTTTCAGCCATGGCAGCACCCTGAAGACCGCTGATTCTAATACGGCTAATCATTTTCATAAAGTGTGCTCTTGAAACTAAATAATCGAATTAGACAATATTTCTACGTCAATTTCTTACGTCTATTGCATCCATCTTCTATGGCTGCCTCTTCAGCTAATCGGCACCAATGGGCTAAATCAGCAGCCGTGAATGCATGTGCGTGCCCAGAAAGCTCACGGGGATCAATATCGTCGGAAAGAGTCAATGACTGGAAAAGATATTCGAGAATTATCAACCGTTCGTCTGGTGTGGGGATCTGAAACTGAATCTCATCCTGCCTGCCGAGTTATAACCACAAGACAATTTCTATTATGCGAAATACCGTACTTGAAACAGATTGCGTACGTCATTTGCCACTACTGCTGGCTGTCGAGATGTCCCGATCTATATTAAAACTATTTATATAAGTGGATGGCCTTTACGAAGAAAGAATGCTAACCACATACAAGAAGTATTCTGTGGGAGTCGCTTCTTCGCTGTACTGTCTCGATAAATTCGTGTAATGCAGCTGTAAATCCAAGATTTTGTACATTCTCTCCCTTTGGGCAGTAAAGATCAATATCTTCCAGAAGAACTGCAATTTCGTGACATAAATTAACTGAACATACTATTGACTTTCCGTACTTATGCTTTTTGGATGACTTGCAGCCTTCCATGTGTATTTCCTGAAACCCTTATCAATTTGACCGCCATTCTCAGCGGCAAGTTGGCCTAATGTTATTCGATAGAGCTAAGACGTAGGATAATTATGAGTGCACTTCTATTGTCAATGATAGCCTTACCGGAACTTGGTGCCTGCTAGCGAGTAAATCCAGTGCAGTTGACTTGCCTACGCGTACGATTAGAAAACATGTCTCAAATCTACAGCGGCAGAATGACATTACCAGTGCCGGAATCGCCAGTTAATAAAATTGATTCCACAGAGCATGAGTTGTGAGAACTTTCAGAAGGACCAAAAGCCAATTGAAATAACTGCGTTAAACTGAATGAAAGCAATGAGTAAAATGAAGTATATCAAAACTAAGTTATCAAAAATGCACCGTCTGCCTTCATCGCTGTAACACGCGGAGAGGTACTCATCGATTGCTTGCATACGAGGAACAGCTGGGATCGTTTTATATGACGTTCCAGATTCACAAGACTTTTCAAAATCAGTTCGCTCACTTGTATAAAAATGATTTCCGCTCGATCCCCATTTTTGCAGTAAATTTAATATAAAGTGAATTTTGCATATTCCTAGTTACTGTTTATTGAATTGACTCCTTGTCCGGAGGGCCAAACATCAGCCTAGAGTTGCGGTGATCATCTTCCTTTATTCGCGAAACTTCCAGAAAATAAAACATCTAAGCTATATAAAGCGCTCTATAATCTATCTAAAACCCTTGATCATCTGTGAAAACGGTCAATTGGGAGTGGAAGGGTGGGGGAACTCTAGGTTGACGTTTGGCCCTCCGGACAAGAAGTCAATTTTCTAAAGCATTTGCGATAGAAAATTGACTTCTAGTCCATCGGACTGCCAAGCAACAGCCTAGAGTTGCGGCTCCAGCGTACAATCAAAGATTTGCGGACTGAAGCACTACCTCTGTGATATCATGTTCTTGAAGGCGTTGACATCGATGTGCTGGTCAAAGACCGTGTGCAAGGACCAGCTTCCCAAGGTGACCACGTCGTCCACAGGCACACCATGGGCCAGAGCAAGATCAGAGGCTAGCGAGCGAACTGTTGGAAGGGGCTTAAGGTTCGTAGAAAGGCTGACAATCTGTTGTAGCCAACTCGAAATCGTTGTAGCTTCCAAAGGAGTGGAGGGGTCTCGAGAGTTCACTAGGAGGTTATCCTGGGGTCTTGACTAGGCGGCCATATGGTCACGAAGGGCTTGGAACGCGGCAACTGGGCAAAGTGCGGGCTGTGAGCGGTACGGCCTGACAAGGATCATATTGACAATTCGGCGTCTACCACAACGCTCCTTTGGGGCAAAGACGACGAGGCTGAGACAACCATTCTCGTCGATTGTACACTTCGTCAGGGCGATACAATGGAGGTCCGAAGGTCTTAAAAAAGCTGTCATGGCGAGTAAGAATGCTGTCTTCATGTTCAACGCCCATAATGAACTGGAGGTGGAAGTTGTGATGTTGGCGACGTATTGCAAGCTAGGAGCCAAGTCCACAGTAGGTTTTGATAAGGATTTGGGAGGTGCTGAGCGCCGGTACTCCCGTAGAGGTCTTCTGATAGCCTCAGAATCGCGAATACGTTCAGGATGCACATGGAATTGCATTATTGCACAGCGTAAAACCTGCAAGGTACTCACGCTATATCCTGCTGCGTGGGATTCTGCTAAAAAGTTGATCGAGTCGGCTGGAGTATAATTGTTGATGTCAACGGCGTGTGCGAGTGTTCACTTGATGAATCTGATTTGCGCGAGGTGATAAGTTGAACGTTTTGCTGTAGTCGCCAATGACGAAGCGGTGAGCGAGTCGATGGCTGCGGAAGAGTATCTTAGAGATTCAAATCGACGCCGCATACTCGCCAGACGGATAGTTTCCAACGAGGGTTTGTCCATGGCCAAGGTACCTTAGGTGCTGTCGTTCGGGAGTGGGTGTTCGGGCCGAGAATTATTGCCGGAGCTATTGCCATCTGCTGTAGCATCGGATACCCAGATCGCTGTTTTCCAAAGGGCCACTGCGATCGTGGCGTAGGGGACTCTGTCGTGAACTAGCTTCTGTAGACACCGGGGAATGAGGTTCCATGGAGGATTCAGATATGGGTTCTTGAAAACTGCCACGGAGGAATCGATGGAGCATCGGTCGCTATCGTCGTCGGATCCCGTTTCCAAGACACATACCGAGGGAGAAGGTAGCTTGCCCGATCCGCAAATAGGTCGACGTCGAAGGGGCCCCATTTCTCTTGAATCTTGGCGAAGGTTGTCAGGTGAATCTGCCACAAGTTCTTCCGGAATATCCGCCGAGAGGCGCGATCTGCAAGCACGTTTTGGTCACCGGATAGATGACGCGCAACGATCTTCAGGCCACAGTCCAGGTACTGTTCCCAGATCTTGGTCGCCAGCTGATTGATTTGAGAGGAGCGAGTTCCGCCTTGTCGATTGATGTATGTCTTGGCGGTCATGTTGTCTGTCTGTATGAGAATCGTCGTTTGTCGCAGGTGAGGAAATGCTTGCAGCGTTAGTTCTATGGCATTCAGCTCCCGCCAGTTGATGGGCTGCGCGGCTTCGTCGTGTGATCATACGCCTTGCGCGACCTGCCTTCCGTAGATGCCTCCCCATCCATGATCGCTTGCGTTGAGGTGGATAACGTGTCTGGGTTGACTTGGCATGAGGGATCGGCCGTTCCACTTCTCCAGGTTCGTTAGCCACCACCGAAGTTCTTCTTGGCATTGGCTGGGGAGAGGGATTGGCCTGTCCCAATCGCGCGGGTGCCTGATTGAGCGGTTCTTCCATGGCATAAGATGTTAAGTGTATAGGTTGGCTGGGAATATCGCCATTGTCGCCGCACGGAGTCGCATGGTCAGACCGTGGAGTAACCGAGGTGTCGTATTGGGTCGTGTCTGGAGTTGCCGAATCGAGCGCTGTAGATCCCGTATCCTGCCACCAGGGAGTCGTATCGTCATACTCTAGGTGTCCAGTTTGAAACCCGAGTGCTCCAGCTCCTGCGTAGGACGCAGTTGAGAATTCTTGAGGTTGACTAACCATCTCAACGACTTCAATTTGTTAACCAGAAGCATCGTTTGTTCCTGTGCTGTTTGGTAACTCGGAGCCATTAGGATCCAGTCGTCCAAGTACGCTGACAATCGCATTCCCTGGGAGCGTGCCCATTTTAGTATAGGTTTGGTTAGACGGGTAAAGAAGCATGGAACCAAGGAAAGACCGAAAGGATTTGTTCGAAATTGGAATATTTGGCCTTCCCAGCGGAACCGAAGGAAACGACGCGAGTGCTTGTGGACGAGAATGTGCAGAAAGGCGTCCAAAAGATCCACTAACGTGAGGAAATCGTTGGGCTGGATTAGGCGAGTGACTTGCTGGATTGTTATCCATTTTGAAATGCGGGGCGATAACATACTGGTTGAGTACTTGAAGGTTGAACACCGGGCGATGTCCTCCGTTGCGCTTGGGGATAACAAAGAGGCGGCTGATGAATCCGGTCGTCATTGGAGCTGGTTCTATTGCCCGTTTCACCAGGAGCTCTTGTATCTCCTTGCGTAGGAGATGTCGTTGTCCTGGTTGTAAGGGAGAGTAGGTAGACCGTGATATGAGACTGGAGGGCGGCGCTGAAAGTGTATGCGAAAACCTTCCTTGACAACTGAATGGACCCATTTGCTGTCTGTCAAGCGGGCCCACGCGGCGAAAAAAACGGTGCAATCGGCCACCTACTGGAGGCGCTCGTTTTGCAGTCGTTTGGTCCTGTCTTGAGGGTTGCGTCTGACGGAAGGGGTTGTTGGTCGGTTATTTCCATGTTGGTTTTCGTCTGAATGGTGAGTTGGAGTTGGAGACTGGAGGTCCGCCATTGCTATTGTCTTGGTTGTTGAATAAAAAATGCTCCTTGCGAGGGCTGCGACATTGTGCTTCTCACAAAGTGTTTTGGTGCGCATTTTGCTGATTAGCGTCTCTTGGAAATCTGAGCGAGCCATGGTGTAGTCTTCCTGGCCAGTTGTGAGCTTGAAGAAAGGATTGACGGCCCGCAGCGCGGGATCATTCCGAGCGACGTTGACGCTGCCACATAGATGAAGGACCACTGTGCGAATATCGTTGATAATTGAGAAGATATGTTCAGCCTCAGAAGACGGAAGAACCCACTTTAGCTCATGCGCGAGAACATCCAAAGGAGAGTAAGACTGCAGAGGCGGAATATCGAAGTCCCCGTAGAGTGGCCGGAGGAGAGTACTTGAGACCCTGCATGGCTGGATAGCGATCGATAATGGCTTTGCGCTCGTCATCAGATAGTGTTTGACTGAGGTTTGAAGATGGCCAGCTGTTATTCTGAACGGCTTACTAATTCGGATGTACGTATACGGACTGGCTTCAGATGGAAAGGGATGTTCGCGGTTCTTCCATTGATCGATGTGGAAGTTCACGCCATTTAAAGTAATAGGGACAGTCTCTGACAGTGTAATCCGTCCCAGCGAAAACAATTTCTCTTTCCTTATCAGCAAGCAAATTTGATATCTGGACGAATTCTGGTTCCTCTATGCAGCGGACATCAGTCCAATCCAAGGTGGTTATCACGTTTCCTTTTCCTTTGCGTTATTCTGTTGTTGATGGTTCGTTTGTCGTAAAGGTAATTCATTTTTTTAAGTCCTGCTATCTTCTAGTGTAAGTTCAAAGATATGAAACAAAGATATTGAAAGCCAGGATGAGGTATATCCACCAAAGTGTTACTCACACGTCGATCTGCCAATGCATACACGACCATTCAGTTGACGCAAAAATGATCCTCAGCCAACCTATGCATAGTCGCAAAATCATTCGAAACAGGCGCAAAATAATGTTTAATATACTGTAAAACGAACTCTAAGAGTGTTCGTCTGAATTTGACGATCTGCAGCTGGTGGAACTGTCGTTGCAACTGCAAATATGGAACGCAAGCTTATTGTTGCTCTTATGATGGTCTAGGGAATACGGTTGCGGGCGTGAAATACCGATACTTAGCTTTACAATACAAGGATGGCCTTTATATAAACAAAAATGCCCAATACCAATTTTATTTTTCTAACGAAGGGAAAATAGTGTTATTTAGTACGGTCATTCTTCTTTAGGGATGATACTAGTCTACGGTTTATTTGTGGTGCACCTATATCAATACTGTAGTGCATAGCTAAGAACTGAAACAGAAGCTAAACAGAAAACGGCTATCGCATGATTAATCATGCACCAGAGATGTTTCCATACTTAAATATTATATACGGAACATAATAGAAGCAAGCGAAATGCTTAGTAGACAATGGTCAGCCATTTACAGTTATTGGAGAACCAATCAAATCCAGCCTACCAATGTGATGACATATCCTTTCCTTCCAGGCGTCTTTTGCGCTGGTAGTCGCAGTATTATTGAATCCCAGCTCTTTTCCTCGCACCCGAGAGGAAGACTTACTTCTCTTTCTACATTGTCCTCGGTGCATATTTCTTTCCCGCTTTGTATTTTGCTTCTCAGCACCTTAAACAAAAAATTAGCAAGTATGGTTAGAATAATAAACATTGTTGACGGTAGTACTGACTTAAAGAGCTGACCTTATCCATAAGCCACTTACAGGTCCTGCTGGGATGGCCATTTGAGATCAACTAATGAACAGAACGCCAAACACAACCGAATTTTCTAACGCAAAGCCGACTACACAATCAGTGTCCAACTACGCACAGGCTGCTAAACGAAACTCGCAAATACAAGATACTCAACAATCACAACGGACGCAGACTGAGCAATCTTTTACTTCATCCCTACGTACAACTGCATTATCGGCACAGGAGTCAAATACAGAGGACATAGCTACTAATGGAAGTGCACCTTTAAACGGATCTCAGTCATCACGGTCATCAACCGTTGCCGACAAGATGACTCCCTCACCGCCTTCCTTTCCCGCTGGCGCTGCAAGGAACGCACGGTCGAACAACCCGTATCCTTTTTCGTAAAATATGTGACTTGACAGACCCGACACTCCCGGAAGGAATAGATGGCTTTCCTGAAGAGTGTTACATCATACCAAAACACAAACTATATTACCCCTTGACTCTTAGCCATCATATTATATTAGATCCAATGCATCAAAGCATGCGACTTCCACCTCCGCAAAGAGCACCCGAAACGCTCCGGTACAGTTACCCAGAGCACCACCTTCAGAGGTTGATATATGTAAGTCTTATACATGTGGCGCCTTTTCCTTCTAACGAATAATTGATGTATGTTATGTGTACGCGTGTTTGTTACGGAATAGCCCCCATACAGTTCGGATCTATAAATCAACCAGCCAGTGCGCCCCAACCCGCCGCCAAGACGGGCGATGTAGTACCAATGGTCAGACCGTCTGAGCTAACTTTCGGTAGCTTACCGGCAACCGACACATCCTCGGTAAGTTCGGTGTCAATCCGTTTGTTGAGAGTGGGACAACATTTTGATTGCTTTCCGACCTTGTCAGACGACTGTTCGGTCTGGCCAACCGCATTTTTGGAATCAAGGCATTTCAAAACCTACCGATATACCCCGGACCATGGCTACGTCCAATAATGTACCCCATAACGCGGATACTCATAAGAATAAGCTCTTCACACAAGCATACGTACCGCAGCCTCAGCCTCAACGTGAATCCCAACCTGCCAATGGCTCTCATTACCCCAATAATTATAACAACAACAGAAATCATGGACCACGCCCGCATTACAGTTACCAAGGCAAACATGGATCACCCATGGGCCATTCGCCGAACCTGCAAAGCCCGCAGAGTGGTTATATGGCACATCATCAAAAAAAGCCTATATCTCCTCACATGGCTCCCACCTCTTCTCCTTCTATGCCTTCAGCCAATATCGCATGGACTAACCAAGTGCCAAGTCAATACGTAGGTGCTAGATAGCTTCTGCTTTGGTACACTAATTTCTCGCCACATAGTACGTCACTCAAGGCTATGAAACTCGCCCTCCGTTTTACCCTCCTCAATACGCACCGGTTGCTATGTCTCCATATTCAGGGATGAATATTCCTTCTCCTGGAACGCGATCTAGCCCAAATCAGCCTTACGGAAGTTTGCCGCAACGCAGTAGTAAAGCAATCCCAATCATTAATCCGGAGACTATGACGCAAGTGAAAACAGAGGATCTAAAGTCATCATCCAGTTCATCCACTGTGAACAGCGGTAAGGATTCCGTGAAACACGAGGAGAAAAAAGAAAGAGATTTCGTTCGCACTTCACCTTCAGTAAGTCGCGCGGTCCCAATCGTTGATCCAGCAATCAAAGAGCGTGAAGAAAGGGAAAGACGTGAAAAAGAGGAGGCAGAGCGTAAGGAGAAGGAGGAAGCGGAAAAAAAAGCAAGAGAAGAGGAAGAGCGTAAAATTAGGGAAGAAACCGAGCGTAAAGAGCGGGAGGAGAGAGAACGACTTGAGGAAGAGAGAAAAGCTCGTGAAGAAAAAGAGCGACAGGAACGCGAAGAAAAAGAACGTCTGGAAGCAGAAAAACGGGCTCAGGAGGAAAGGGAACGCAGAGAACGCGAAGAACAGGAACGACGAGAATGTGAGGAGAAAGAGCGAGCAGAGGCTGAAGAAAGAGAGCGTGTAGAGAGGGAGCAGAAGGAAAGAGAAGAAGCTGCTGCCCGAGAGGCGGAAGAACGTGAACGTGAATTAGAAGAGCAGAGTAGAAATGAAACGGAACAGCGGGCGGCGGTCGCTGCTACAAGCAGGCAGACAGAAAGTACCGATGCTCCATCGCAACCGACGTCGACATACCCTTCAAGAACATCTACTCGTATGCGCACGATCGATGACCCCAGTACTGTTCAATACCCTCCTAATATCACGCCACCGAGCGCGAAGAACCCAGAAACGGGGAAAATCCAGTATGATCCAACGTTTTTAATGCAATTCCAACCTCTTTGTTTGGAGACTACCGAAGACCTATCTGCCTTCCAAAACATCGGAGCGGACGAGAATGACAGGATGCGCTCTACAATGCAGCGACGGCAGACCTCGGAGCGTGGCCGTGGCCCACGTACACCCATGTCTCCTATGGATATGGGAGCCTTTAGATCGAGAGATGGACGTCCAGAAATGGGTAGATTTGGTGGAGGTAGGACGTTGATTACTTCACGTAATGGGAGTAGTCATGGCCTTCCTCCCATGGGTACTCCTGGCTCGCCTGGTGGTATGCAGCGTGAAGGGTCACATGGTGGTAGAAGCCGCAGCAATCGTGGAGGGAGAGGACGACAACCACCTAGAGAGCAACAAGGTGGACCTACTATTCCTCTCGAACAGGTTGCGCCCTTGGAAAAGAGTGAAAATCGATGGGTGCCAATGGCGCTCGCTGCACAGCCTGTAACCATTAATAAGGACGATCTCATACCTCAAGACATCGTCGTCCGCAAGGTTAAGGCATTATTGAACAAGCTCACGCTTGAGAAATTCGATTCTATCTCGGACCAGATTTTCGAATATGCTAAGCAGTCCGAAAAGGAAGATGATGGCCAGACACTTCGTTCCGTGATGCATCTGATATTTGAGAAGGCCTGTGACGAACCTGCATTTGCTGGCATGTGGGCACAGCTTTGTCGGAAGATGTACGACCAGATGACAGACGATATTAAAGACGTGACCACGAAGGATGCTAAGGGAAACCCTGTATCTGGTATTCCCCTATTCCGAAAGTACTTGTTTAATCGCTGTCAAGAAGAGTTCGAACGTGGGTGGAAATCCAATTTACCTAAGCTGGATGAGTCGAATCCAGATGTGATGCTGTCAGATGAATACTATGCCGCTGCCAAAGCCAAACGGCAGGGTCTTGGTCTTGTACAGTTTATTGGAGAGCTGTTTAAACGTGAAATGCTCACTGATCGAATTATGTACGAGTGTATGAAACGACTGTGTGAAAGCGGCGCACAGGTGGAAGATGAAGAAGCAGAATCTTTGTGCAAGTTGTTGACAACGATTGGTCAAGTGATGGATAGAAATCCAAAGACCAGCTCTTGGATCGATGCGTTCTTCCGCCGAATGAGAGAGGAAATGTTGAAGAGTCCCAACCTATCATCGAGAGTCAAGTTTATGATTCAGGTAGGGGATAGTTATTGTGTTTTGACGCATAAGCTGATAGTGGTACATAGGACGTGTTTGATCTGCGTAAGAATCAGTGGGCGCCACGTCGAGGCAATCAGGTCGGACCAACTACTATTGCACAGATACATCAAGAGGTAGGCAGTGATCGCGTATTTGCTTATTTAATCGACCTGTTTTCTTCTTGCAGGCCCAAAAAGCCAAGAACGAAGAAAAAGAGTCGATGAAGAGAACAGCTAGTTCCCGGGGACAACATTTGTCCAGTCCCATGGCGCGCTCAGGTTCTCATCGCGGTGGCCGGGAGCTTCAACGCGACAGTTCTTCAGGCGGAACTCCAAAGACCGCTGCGGATGGATGGAGCACGGTTGGTACGGCAAGTGCAGGCAGCACAGTGAAAGGACGGACGAACGATATGTCACACTTTGGCAAGACCGATCGTAGTAGGACACGAACTAATATTTTGGGTCCCTCCAACAGTCCGTTCTTAAGTTTAAGTCGTGCTGCTGGTATCAAAGCTAGCAGTGACAAATCAGGAGCAGCAAACGATGGACGATCAAGTCCTGCACCAACGATGACGAATATGTTCAGGTATGTTGTGAGTTTTTAGGGATATTTAATTAAATTTGGCTGTGCTAGTGCTTTGGGCGGCGAAGGTCATGATGAATCGGACAGACCTGCCGAAAAGAAGAAACTGCAATTATTACCACGAGGATCAACGCTCTCTAGGGAATCGGATAGCACAAGTGCAGCACCTGAAAAACCAAAGATGAGTGATGAAGCCATTGATCGAAAAGCGAAGAACATCTTGGATGAGTATCTTAGCATCCGTGATAAACAGGTACGTTGAGCAACAGATTTTATCCAGCTCATTCACAGCTTTGTCTGAAGGAATTATATGAATGTATCAAAGAACTTGATCATCCGGACTATCATGTCGTTTTAATTTCGAAACTTTTGACTGTTATCGAAGGGAAGCCTACGGATGTCACGCTGGTGTGTGAGACCATCCCAGAGTTGTACAAGCAAGAGTTGATTGAGAAAACGGCATTTGTCAAGGCATTCCAAGGATTCATGGAAGGCTATGAGGATATTACAATTGACGTCCCTCAAGCACCTAAATACATTGCGCGACTTCTTGTAGCTGCTGATATCGAACCATCCGAAGTGCTTCCACAAGAAATTGACCAAACCACCGTCGCACAACTTAAATCCGAATACGAAAAGGCTAAAACCACAGTGTAAAAACAAAAACACCAAAACAACATATATCTCTTTTTTTTCTCGTATATATAGAACCGTCTGTTGACGGGTGCCCTTTTGGAGTGTTTGATAAAAATCTAGTTTTCTAATATGACGGAGGTCTGCTTTGGACCTTCACGACATCAGTCGTTCAATCGAAAAAAAAAGAGAGTGTGGGATTATACATGAATGATTTCATCCGCAAACTTTTTAAGAATGCTTATGGGAAACAGAACTTGGGTAAGTAATAGTTTTTATAACCGAAAGCGAAAGTATTAAGCAATGAGATACTTTGATTGCATAACCAAAATCGCTTGTCATACAAGTAATATAGTGGATCAGGGAGATAAGACTTTTCGTATCAGATGAAAAGAATATGGACCAAGCTTGTTTGTCTTTCGATGTCAAAGTTCTGAAGAATATCTTGATGATGATATGCTATGTCAGATCACGCAAACTTTTACCTCATGCAGATGCAGAAACCACATTAAGGCAGTAGAAATATTTCATTCTATCAATACACAAGACTCGAACTCCTGTAATGCACAGCTTACAATGTGCTAGTCAGCGAAATACCTTATTTGGCATCGAATGGTTTATAGCCGCACATAAACAAGGCCTGTGCTACATGCTGACTGGTCGATTGCCCACCAGCCTAGATATCTCGAGATGACATTCCAGCTAGTGCTTATACCTGGTTCTGACCTTGCAATGCTTTGTAAAACCAGCTAATTCAAATATTGCCTACCACCTCATGTACATCATTTCTAATGAAGATAAAACAGGTGCCGTCATATGAAGTCTGAAAGAAACCAATTATCCAATAGCATCTTCTTCTGGAGTTATCAATGACATTGGCTAGATCCAATGAGAAAGAGTAAGTATGGGTCTCGTTCGTAACGTAAGAAGGTGCTTTCCAAAAACGAAGAAAAGCAGAGACGTTGTATTATACTCTGATAACAACGATGTCATTTAAACAGAGCTAAGTTTAGTGGACCGTTGGTTTATGTGTCTTGTCCTGATAACCAGTTTGCGAGTCCCAGTTGCCTAGGGAGGTATCCTCATCGTTTTCAGACGTGTCGGCGGGGGTCTTGTCTGCTGTAGTTGGAGGCTGTTTTGGCACGAGCTTAGAGAGGTCACTCCAAGGGCGTTCGACAAAAGCAGTGTTCTGCGGTGTCGTTATGCTTGGATCCTCATTGACAAGGTTAGGGATAGTCTTTAAATGCTGAAGGAGAGAGTGTCCTGGATCCATGGCTAAAGAAGTTTGGTTGAGAAGAACCAAGCAAGAGCATGGGATGGCCTAGTTCATCTTTTCACTATCATGGTTGCGCAAGTTTCACCTGTGATTAAACTTGATAAGACAGAAGTTCAACCAGCGACGATCTCTTCTGGAGCTGCTTCGCCACCAACGGCTTGAACAAAATCATCCCTCCATATCTCGTTTAGCTTCGGTATGAGCTATCGAGGTAAATATTCTCGTAAGCTAACAAAACAAACACCAAATAGATTTATGCGACTGTCATTCAAGGTGAGAAAACTCGTCCTATCTTACTAGCGTTTCTATCTAAACCATTTTATCTGCAATTCCGATATCGTATTTGCGCACATAAGAATAATGTTTGTCGACATGATACTTAACTGGTTCTAGATAAACTCCGAGCAGATTTTTTGGTGGCGGGAACGTAGAAAAGCATCGGATACATTGCTAGCGCTGTATTATCATACGTGAGGATTTGTATTGCTTTGGCTAGGCGACTGCTCAATATGTCTTCCAGACATATCGGTTTCTGCTAATCTTTTAGAAAGATCGTGCTGTGATAAGAAGGCTTTAATACTGTTGCATAACCCTGGCATTAGAAAATAGACAAATCTGATATAATTGCATAAAACCGCTGGGTGTTCCTTTTTGTTCTACTGCATTTCTACGTTTCTTATCTGTACTCTTTTTACAATTACCGTTCGAATCAACAGTTTTTTTTGTGATATATCTTTCGAAGTAATTGGTGCAGTCCAAGTGTGCCACCCTTTTCTAACTAACCTAAACGATGTGACTTTGTGATACCACTGGATCATCAGCTTAACCAATGCCTAAATGGTTGCTGAGAGATACTAATAACATTGCAACAGTTATATCATAGGGCTTCCAATGAGCGTAGAATACGAATGATAATGGTACGTGTACGGTATTATTCCTTTTCTTTTTGTCAAGGTCACAATATAAGAAAGTGTTGCTAGGTGGATTGATAACGACGGTAAAACTAGCTTTGCAAACGAGTCTAGAAGGAAAAGCCAGGCCAGGACTTTGGCTCGTCTGAATAGGAGCCATTTGGTTCAAGCTCAGCAATTGTTACACAGTCGACGTCTTGTATTTTTGACATTGACCTCTTCTGCCATGGTCATTGATAATAGCAGCAAGACGCTTTCATCAGTAAAAGACGTAAGTATCGTTTGCAAAACAACCCATTCAACCCTGCGGGTTCTTGTGGAACTTACTCTACCTGCATTTGCAGTCCTACTACAACCAATTGGCTTCTTACTTTTAGTATGATGACGTACGATATCAGGTGGTATTTAAACAGCGCTTTAAATTCCGTTAAAAACAAGGGTATTTGTGGTTTTCCCCCCATCCTTTTCTCTTTCTTCGTTTCAAACCACTCTCTTTTTCAAGTGTTTTCTTTTTTCTTTCGCCGCAGTTTCTCAACCCAACTCAATACATAAATCAGCAATGGCATCTGGATTTGGAGTTCTTGATATGGCACTTGACGATGTCATCTCGCAAAACCGTTCCAACAAGCGTAAATCGACCAGCCGCACCATGCGAGGCGGCGTCAGCAAGGCTCGTGGAACCCGATCTTCTAACAGGGGCAACAGCTTTTCGGTATGTTGAAGTTAATACAGCACAAAAGCACTTCGACGCATACACTGCGGGCGAGGGATGGGAAAACAAAAGAGATGCGCTGCTCGTTTAGTTCCGATGGGTACGATGGCGTTGATCAGTTGTTGTGTGAAATGGATCACACTTTAGCGCATTGGATATCAGCACCTCTTGGCATTTCCGTCCTTCAGTCTTTTCTTTCTTTTTCTTTGTTTTTCTTTTTTAATGCTTGTGTGTGGAAATGAGTCGTGGAACGTTATCACTGAATTGCCTCCTCCCCTTCGACATATCTGCAGCCGTATCCGTCAAGACCTGTACGTAATGCTCCGACACAATCTCGTGGTCCACGAAACAGCCTCGTTGTCGCCAATTTGCATCACAACGTTTCCGAAAAGGATCTTTACGTAAGAACAACCGCAGTGCCTGAATTTCGGCCTCCCTAATGACGAAGCACAGGAGCTTTTTGGACAAATTGGAGCACTGAAAAGAGCATTTCTTCACATTGCACCGTCAGGAAAATCATCTGGTGTAGCCGATATTGTTTTTGTTCGTCCTAATGATGCAGAAAGAGCACGCGCAACCTACAACAATGTCGAATTAGATGGTAGGTGAATCAGCCCTGTCATGTGGTTCCCCCCTTTATGCTCCTTGATCCCACATGCTCACTGATGCGTATTTGCGCAGGTCGCCCAATGCGTATTTCCTTTGCGCCTTCGATTCCCACCGTTGCAGCCTCTGTCCCTAGTGGAAGAGCTTCAAGCGGACCTCGACGAAATGACAGACCTAACCGTGGTCGTGGTGGTCGTCGTCAGCGTGATTCACGACCTAAAGCTTCTGAGCAAGACCTTGACGCTCAGATGGACAGCTATATGAGTGGAGGTGGTGTAGCTGTAAGTGAAAATTATTGATTTCTGCCATGCAAAAACGGATCCTAATGTGTCACTTTATAGAACGAGGATGTTACGATGAACTAAATTGAGCGCTGAGTGGAAATTCCTCAATTCTAAAAATAAATATTCTTTTAACGCCAAATTTCATCTCATTAAAGCCTTTTCTCTTTGCTTGGATTTCTTGGCTTTGAAGCTTGACAGTAAATCAATGATACAAACAGAAGCAACTTTAGTTGCATCTATACATTATTCGGACCGAAACACGACTGACTCCTTCAGGGTTCGTTGCGAAAAACAGTATTAGTTATTTTGTCCCCCTTATCTTTTGCCACATGTGCTTTTTTTTACCCTTTTCTTTTTTTGCGCGGTTTAGAGTGACACTGAACACCACACAGGCACCGGTGCAGTCTCGACTAGGTTGAGCAATGCCAAACAAACATTTGAAGAGCTTAATGAGTTCTATGAATTGAGGTTCGCACAAAATCAGACACCACGCGTTTTGTTATCCACATGGCTTTCTTGCTCATCGGCTTCTTTTTAACTAGAGCACAAATAGAAAAGGAATATGGAGAAAAACTGCTACAGTTATCGAAACATATGCTCGGCCGGGCAGAGCAGGGATCGCTAGCCGATGCGCTTTTTCACATTCCTGTGGCCCTCGAAACAACTGCCCGAGCGCATGTTGATTTGGCACAACAAATGCATGACCATTTAAAAACCTCGCTCCAGACATTCGTAAACGAACAGACAAACAAAACTGATACCGTAAGTCGATTTTTAAGTGCATATATATTTAATCCTACGTTATCTTACACAACATTTTGTGCCACAAGCAATATCGATCTTTACAAATTTTGGAAGACCGGTACCATCAAAAGCATTCAGCGCTACTGCGTGCCAAAGACGATCATTTGGGTGAAACAATGAAATTAGCAGGCATGGTGAAATTCTTGAAAGAAAAAGGCCAAGGTCTCCCAGAAGCTGAATTTGCTCAGGTAAACTGTTGTATATTTTTGTATATCAACATGGCTCACACAAGGCTTAGATCAAAGAGGATATTGAAGAATCCGAACACGTGGTGGCTGCCGCAGGTACGTCGTGTCAGATGTAGCAGAAACGGATGGATACTGATATCTTCTTCATTCATAAGAATATACCTATCAGCAAGCCCAAGCGGACTGGGAGCAGTTACAGGAAACATGGGATATGGATCGTCAATCTACATATGAGGCATTCCGGACGATCGAACAGCAAAGACTGGAATTCATCCGAACCAGCTTGTTGACGTAATGATTCGTATTAATCAAGCAAATAAGATATACTCATATCAGGATGTTGGAAATCTTAGGTTTGCCAACATGCTCGGAGATGTCCACATAGTAGATGACCAGGTAAGAGAGAGGGATATGAATGACAACAAAAGCCCTAAAGCAGGTTCCTCGCATGTAAAAGAACTGCAGCCGAATTCGGATGGCAATGGAATCTATGGATATACCAAAAGACATGGAACGATTTGATGAAGAGATTGGTGTTGTCAGAGGTATATGTTACGATATTATTAAATTTTAACTAACAAGTATTCTAGAGCGAGAAATGGATAGTGCAGACCCGATGTCTAACGTATTTAAGGAAGTGGAAGACATGTTGGACGACGTAGTTCCTGCCCAAGAAATGCAAAAGGAAGAAGAAGCGCAAGCGCCGCAAAAGCCGCAAGAGCAGCACGAGCAGGAAGAGAGCAATCCACCATGCACTATCAGCAATACGACTGCTACTGCCAGTGCTTCCAGCACAACAGTGGAAGATGCAAGCAACGCAACAACCCCACCTGAAATCGTGCCCAACGCTTTGCCGCGAAACCATAGTCCAAGTCCTAAACAAGATAAATTCAAACCTGTGCCTAACCCGGCTTTTCAACCACCGGCTATGGTGGCACATGAAGAAGAACTAAGTGACGATGAGTCAGTCGTGCTCCAACCAAAACCACAACCAAAGGAGGAAAAGTGGATGATATCAACTAGGCGTCAGCCACAGCAGCTTCCTGTGAAGACCCAAAATGCACATATTTATGATCGTCAAAGCATGATCGTTGATCCAAAGAGAGTGACTAAACCTATCGCAGCTCATGTTGATCCTCTGCTGACAAAACCAGCACGTCCCGTCCTGAAAATCGATATTCCTAACAGTATCCATCAGAATAATCATCGTCGTAGCAACAGCAATAGCGACGATAACAGCAACGGTATTGCCCCACAACAGGAAGCAAAGCAGGTCATTGATTCCGTCCGCGCACAATTGCGACAAGCTGGATCGACTGTAGAGAAGAGGCAGAGCCGGAGTCCAGAAAAACCGCGATTCTCTTTAGGTATATTCCATAAAAAGGAAAAAGAAAAAGAGAAACACAAATCGCACGATCCAATTCGTCATCCGGTGCGGGAACAGCAGCCAGTTTTACATCACGGTAGGCAATTTTCCCTCAGGTTTACCCAATTTCATCTGACCTTAACGTCTCGCATTTATAGCACGTGCAAAATGGCCTTATGAAGCCAAGGTAAGGCAATATTGTGAATGAACCAAAAGTGGTAATAAGCTTCCTTTTCTGCGGAGAATAGATGGATCAAGAAATTTCATTCCTTTATGGGGATGTTTTAGCAGTGTTCCATAAGCAGGCTGATGGCTGGTGGGATGCTGAGATCATGGACGCGAGAAGGAGACAACGAGGACTTGTACCAGGAAACTATATGGAGATTCTTTGAAACCGCCATAATACAAACGCGTAGGACCCAATTACGAGGAACAACAAAAACCAAACTTCACAAAAAAAAAGGGGAAAAAAAAGAAAAGAAAACTCTTAGATAATGTCTATTTGCATTAAAAAGGACGCGAAACACCCCTCCACTTTATTGACATACCATATATTTACGCCCCCACCCGTACCCCCACCCACCCAACCCCGCGCATAGACAAAAAACACGCATTAATACTCACACTACGTTACCTGTTTTCGTTCTACGATTTAAGCGGCCATTTATCCTCATCATTATCATCTCCACCGTTCAGATGCAACGCGTTTCCAATACTTTTCCCCTCTTTCCTCCCTGTGTCGTATCTGCATTCCAAGACGACGTCTCACACAAACTTAATGTCCAGGCGTCGAACGCATTCGGGTTTATGCCACAGAAAATAGGTTCATAATTCATCTTCAATACAGCTGTCCACTATCTAAATCCATAAAATCCTCAAATTCCATGTATTCACTTTTTCTGCACTGATTATCGACGATACGGATCAGGCGAATCTCGTCTGTATCCACGTGAATCCATTGGAGGAGGGGCTGCGTCTAAAAAGACAGTCAATGAAACAAATAAAGACTAAACACGTCGTTTGACAACTCACAAGGATCAGAACCAGGTGCCAAAGGCATTCTGATGAAGTTTTTAAAAGAAGAACAAGTCGTGATATAGAGAATAAGCAAACTTGTACAAAATGCAATAAATTTCTTATTATTATTATTACCGATCATCCATCGGAGGAGGGGGAGGTCCTGATGATCTTACGCTTCGATGTTCATCTTTCTTTGACAAACCAATATCCCTAAACACAGAAAATGTTCGAATGAGTAACTTCTGACACCATTGGGGTGGCATGATCAATAAAAACTGTACCAATCAAGTTTTAGTCGACGACCTTCGACACTGAAACCTTGGAATTTGTCAAAAGCATCTTCTGCATCCCTTCGATCCTCAAATTCCACAAACGAAAAGCTAATAAGGAATGTACGATTAATCCGTCGTATCCATTGTCCACTTATTTTTCTCTATTGTACCCTTTGTTTTTGCTGGTGACTGAGTCCATGGGTACAGTGACCTTAGTAAGACGGCCATAACGTTCAAACATCGAAGCAACCTGTTTTCCAGACAAAACGTAAGCAAGAATCGGAAAGAATATGGCACAAAGATTCAACAATAAAAAAGCATCTTACATCTCGCTCTCTGAAAGCGTAAGGAAGGTTTCCCACAAACAATGTGGTCGAAGTTTTTCTGTCTTCGTCGGTGCCTCTGTGTATACAAAAATCAGTTTCCGTCTCTTTTATTTCTTTTCTTTGTTTTTAGTTTCGATAAAGAAAAGGAGATACACGTACCTATCGACTGGTCTTCTTGGTCGAGGGCGAGGAGGCATGCGATGGTAACTTCGTCTGTCATCGTAGCGGTCATAATATCCACCACGGTCATAGCGGTCTGAAGAACGATGGTAGCTGTCCCTGTCATCTCTATAGCCACGATCATAATAGTCTCTTCGATAATAAGAGCGATCATCACGACGATAGCTGCGGTCATCGTATCGACGACGCGGCGAGTAGGAGCGGTCACGAGATCTTTCTCTTCGCATCATGGGATAATCAGGAGGGGGAGGGGGAGGAGGAGGTAAAGGTGAACCACTGCGAGGGTCAACCATCGTTCTGTCCATTCGATAAGAAAAAGAAAAAGGGAAAAGAAGAACCGGAAAAGCGTCAAAGGAAAAAAGAGTGTGCGGGTCAAGCCACTTATCGGACTCCCGTTCATAGGGCAAAAACGATTGGACCACATAATTGTCTCTGAACAACCCTCCACACCCACAAAATCAATATGAAATTCCATATACTTTGCTTTCCTCCTTCCTTACATTTCTGTTCGTTATTCGCACTAGCTTAAACTCTCTTTGTTTCCTCTTGGAAATTATTTACTGACTAGAATGTTGCAAACATCGTTTCACATATATGATAATACAAATGTATAAGAATGATTTATCTAGTCAGCTTATAACAATCACCAGTTCATCATATCCCATTCGGGTCTACTGTTCTCATAAAAGAACCGTGTAACCTATAGCTAAATTTTAATGGTTGCCTTTCTTCGTTTCACCTTGCAATATTCCATCCTAACGTACCGTACGGGTTTCCTTGTCATTGATTGCTATGGCATATTTCGTTGACTTTTGATTAGAAAGATGGAACATTGACGCACTATCATCCGTGGATGTCTAATTCCTGATTTAGGCTATGCTTTTCATGAACTGGTTTTTGCTTTCAGTATCTCTTCTTATAGTTTATCAAACTAAAACCATTGGTTATTAAGTAGAGAGGGCAAAGGGTTCTCCCTTGCCAGTTTAAGTGGGGATCCATCGTCACAAAGAGAGTTCAGATGGACGAGAGAGAGGTGTTTGAAATGAGCCGAAGAAGGAAAAAAAGAAGGTGCGCAGAAAAAAAAGAGACCATTTGAATTTTTCTTTTTTTCTTACTTCTGGGCTCTTTCTTTAGCTTGTTTTTTTTTTTTTTTTTTTACGTCTTCCCTCAGAAACCATGACATTGTCATCTACATCACGTCCTGGAGCTAAACTAGGGAAACGTAACCCTGGACTACGGCTCCCTCCTCAAATACTGCAAAACACGACAACAGCAGGACCAACACCGAATCATCAAGATAAATTCCGGGAACAACTGGGTAATATCGTCAATGCTCAGGCAGATATCACTAGTGCCGACTATTACTATAATAATGTGACGGAAGACGAAGAATACTCATTGGCCGCATCCTTCTTACAACAACGACAAGAACAACAACCTGCAGCAATAGCAACAACACAACAACAGCAACAACAACAGCCTTACCCTCCTCAACGACAACAGCCCAACAGACAAAACAGTTTACCTGTCTTACGTGAACCCCCGTTGCCTCCTCAAACCCCACTTCCTCCCCAATCCCTCGACATAGCATCCGCATCGAACGCCGACACCACTTCATCCGATGATGGCACTTTTATGGAAATTAAGGATGAGGATCTTGAAATCTTAAAGAAGCTCGGTGAAGGCGCGGCTGGAACGGTGCGCAAAGTCCTGCATAAACCCACGCGTCTCATCATGGCGAAAAAGGTATGTAAGACGTGTGGTACATCCTTTAGACTCAAACCATGTTTCAAGTCCATCGCTACTCAGCCAGATCCTGTTGTTCAACGACAGATTTTACGTGAATTGGCTTTTATCAAGACTTGTCATTCACCACATATTGTATCATTTTATGGGGCTTATTTGGGAGATGACGATACCACCGTATCATTATGTATGGAGTTTTGTGAAGCAGGAAGTCTCGAGGATATCTATAAAAGGGCACGGAAACTGGGTGGCGTGATTGGTGAGCCCGTGCTTGAACGCATTGCCGAATCGGTAAAGAAAGAAAGAAAGAAAGAAAAAATGAAGTGGTTACTCACACAACAAGAACACTCTGTAAATCACGATTCTCTTTTTCTGCTTGTTATGATGCATTAGGTCTGTAAAGGTCTGGTCTATTTACATTCGAAGCGAGTGATCCATCGTGGTAAGTTAATAAGAGAAAAGAAGGAAAGAACGAATACTATATTGACCCATGTTTTTTTTTTGTGTGTGTGTTTCTTACTTTGCGGATGCTTTAGATATTAAGCCCTCCAATATTTTGGTGACACGAAAAGGAGAAATCAAATTATGTGATTTTGGTGTGTCAGGCGAATTGATCAATTCCATTGCGGAGACCTTTACAGGAACCCGGTATTATATGGCTGTAAGTGTGTTATGGCAAAGAATAAAGGGAAAGAGGCACAGGATGGAGATTGACATGTTTTTCTTTAGCCTGAACGTATCCAAGGCAATGCTTATCAGGTCCAGTCCGACATTTGGTCGCTGGGTCTGACATTGATTGAGGTGTCACAAAATCAACCTGCATTGCCTCCGCCAGGACATCCTGATCTTTCCATCTTTGAACTGTTGGATTACATTGTCCATCAGCCAGTTCCTCAGATCCAAGGAAAACATATATCTGAAGAATGTAAAGACTTTGTGGCTGTTTGGTAAGTGTATTTCTTTAACATTGTTCGTCTCTTACTGGAAATCATCTGACAATTCCGGAAATCCAATAGTCTCATCAAGGATCCTAAATACCGACCTGGACCTGATCGCATACTCCAGCATCCATTCGTTAAGAAATGGGAAAATGTACCAATGGACTTGGGTACATGGGTTAAACAAGTTTGGGGTTGGCAATAAAGATGGATTAAACAAGACAAAACAAAGAAACAGATCAAAAGTGAAAAAGGAACAAGAGGCAACGGGGCATATGTGGTGTGTCCCGGCATAGCATTGTTTTTGTTTGAAGCATGTGAAAAATACACTCTTACCATCATGTTGTTGTCTTCTTGCGTTGCGTTAGATTTTTCCACATGCTACAAGAGGTCCGCATCCATACTACGCATGTATGACCAGAATCTTGTTCTTCTTATCATCCTATATAGCACAAACTTGTTTCCGTATGATGACAAGCAAAAAAGAGAAGGAAGAAGTGTACAAGATCCATGCGATAAATTTGATTCACTAGAATCACGTTATGTAGTATGCTAACAAGAAAAACTAATGCTGTATTATAAACAAAAAACAATAAACAAAGGTACCATAGAAAAAGAGTTCCATACACGTTACACTGAAATGTAGAAAGGATAGCTATTTTTCATACATCATACCATACTACCAGTCTTCATCAAATAGACCTGGAATGATAGTGGCCTCACCTAGTTCGGCAGCATGATAAGCGCCTTTCGCTTGACGGGATAAGAAGACCACGCGTTCTCTCCGTTCCTTACAAAATTCAAACTGAGGAGGCAGTTGAGATAGGCTAAAATAGCTCGGTGGTTCTTCACCACCTTGCGGTGTGTTGCCCATTAAGGCTGCTGTGAGAGGCCCGATCCATTGACTTGGTAGACCTTGTGGTACAGGAGGTGGTTCTGTAAGGGAAGGGTCAAAAAACTGTGGGCATTCGTTGGATTCCCTATAGTTCCGGATACAAAGAAGCTCTGGAATACGAGGAAGTTGATCGTGAGGTAGATTCGCAATAGTCAAAGGGATGGAAAACTCGGCTGTATGCGTGGATTTGAACAGATGACCATGCTCAATCGTCACAAGAAATTGGAGATCGTAGTACACACGGGTGTGCCGAGATGCAAACGAAGGTGATACCAGCTTGGTCGGCACGTCAAAATGGACCCTTTCCGAAATTTGACTGTTGTCCGGTCCTGTGATCGGCACCGTTTTCTGCAGAACGACGCGAACATACTCTCGAAAAGCTGTACCTTGCTGCACTAAAAGTTTGCCTTCATGATGCTTTCGAAATTTGAATAATATGTTGGTCAGTTTGGCTTCCGAATGCAGCACCGTCATATTCAACTGCATAAAAAATGGCTCGTCTTTTTTTTTTTTTGGCATCCTTAGGTTAGTCATGTCTGTTTTTAACCTCTCTGGATTTACCTGGACAATAGGATTGCTTTGTCAATTTGGCTTGTACTTCGGCAAGAGGCTGTTTCTTATCGCGAACAAGGGTGGTTTTATAGACCCATTCTTTAGCTTTTCAATCATAATATAAGTCACCGGTCAGATGGATAATGAACTATCACTTCTTGATTTTTCTTCTTTCAACATACGTGGTGTGGAAACAATGATCGGTCGATAAGGTGTGATATATTCCCTGCTTTTCAAGCAAAACTGATTTGCAGGGCCATCTGCTTGAGCGGTCCATAAAAATCGAATAGCAAACCCCGATGGTTCTTCCATTGAAGGCGGATAATTAACATTGGGAAACTGAAGCATCTCCTTCCGTAAGCATTCTTTCTTGCTTCGATCCAACCCGCTTTCTTTTCAATCCCCTTCAAATCCACTTACCTTTAAAGCAAACGGAAATTCGTAATGTCCCGGCTCTAACTCATCCCACGGACACTGCGAATAAGCTAAGAAACATTTGTTCACTTTCGAATCTTCTATCTATTCTATTTCCGCTCTTTCATACCCGATGTTTCGTTTCCCCACAATTTCCACTCAGCTTCAAAGAATGTCGTTAAAGCTTCGTGTATCCAATCTCCACGACCATCTGCTGAACCCTCCTCCACTTTAACCATGGCCATCTCCTCTGCTCGAAACTAAAAAACAACAGACATTCATGAGAATTGAATAAGACAATGCTGTTTCTTCTTGTTGTAGAGAAACAAAAGATCTCTCCAACCATGCTTTACCTTGATACGAATCCTTGTCATGTACAACTTCTCAACCACATCGAGAACCACTTTGCCTAAGAAACAGTGATAATGCATTATTTCGATATGCCCTTTCCGAGGAGCAAAATACCTCGAACGACCCGATTGGGTCTTAGAATAACATGGGCACCTCCTTCAAACTCTATGGCGAGCACCGTCAAAGTCTGTTCGGGTAAATGGACATTGGACTGTGATATCCGTCGTTCGTTTAGACCGATGGACGAACCCACGGAAGGTGCACTGGAAGAAAGGTAGTCGTTTATGTGGTTGGTATGCAATGGCGATCCGGGAATGGGCAGTATAGATGCTGACGAGTTAGCTCGGTGGCGGCTCATTACTTGAGAGGCATTGGCCACGAGATTCGTCATAAATGAAAGGATAAAGGGAAACAAGGAAAAGGAAAAGCCGCAACCCAATAAGTCGGATGCAGAAATACTTGCTCGAGAAAATCAAAGTCAGTTGCATGCGGCGGGACCATCGTTTGGCATTAAACACTGTCAACTTCCAAATAGGGAGAAAAAGGAAAACCTGCACCATCGTCCGATTTCCTGCTAAAAAAAAAAGGTTGCTTTTTGGTTTTATTTCCATGTGTGTACATTTAGAATTATCTGGTATATATTATATATAATACAAAAGAAAAGAGATGAAAAGAATGCTGGAGAAAAACAGGGAAGTTGAAATAGAAGAGCGCTTTGGTTTTGTTCGTTTGTTTGGTTTTTTCAGTAAACGCCTTCTGGATCATGTAGTTGTAAAAGATTGCTATGAGTATCCTCAACCCGTGTACCAGACGGTGTCATTAGAGTACTGGCCACACCAACGGCAGGATGTTGTTCATCCTTCAATACTTCAATGGCACGACCAACGATCAATAAACCTGGGGGACGGCTTCCACCGACACTTTCCAAAACATCCACAATATTACTCAGTGTGCCCCAAATAACTCGCTGATCAGCACAGCTTGCTCGTTCTACAATAGCACAAGGTAAATCCGCTGGATACTTTTGGTTCTTGAGTAGATCCTGGGTCAATACGCCGAGTCGGTGAATGGCCATCAAAAAGACGTCTGTGCGGTGTTCATCATACACTGGCAAATGGGGTGAAGTATTGTTGGCACCTGTGCCTGTCGTGACCAAGAACTGAGAAGCCACGGAACGGTGGGTCAAAGGAATACCAGCAAGGAGTGACGCTGAGACAGCAGAGGAGATACCAGGAATCACACGAGGGACAAATCCATGCTGACGGAAGAAGAGGACCTCTTCACCACCGCGACCAAATAGGAATGGGTCTGAAGAACCAAAAAGGCATGAATATAAACTTTCCATGTTTCTTTTGCTTTGTTCTGACTTTCTTACCTCCTTGCTTTAATCGCACCACTTTTTTGCCTTCCTTCAGTGCTTTCAAAGCCATGGCATTGAATTCTTCCTGAGCTGCATTGGCATTACCAGGAAACTTACGGGCGATCTTCAGTTCACACTTGACCAGAGCAACGACTTCAGCAGGAACAATCTTGTCTGATAAAACTAGATCGGCTTGTTCGATGGCTTGATGTGCCGCCAGAGTCAACAGGTTAGGATCGCCTACACCACAGCCAACCAAAGCAATAGACCCAGTGGACACAGCAGGTGCTCGAACGAGAGGTGCATTCAAAGGAGCCACTGCCTTGGCTGTCCCTTCGGTGCTCTCATAACCTTCATCATTATGATAGGCCTCCAAAAGTTCCTCCATATCACGATCAGTCAGTTGAGCCAATCGATCCATGCTCCAGTATTCTGCAATCTGTGCCAGCCATTGCATACGACGACTACTAGCCGCTGAGCTTGGGTCTGAGGAACGAACCTTCTTGCGTAAAACCCCCATGCGTTGCACAGCATCGCCCAGTCGAGGAGGCAACGAACTTTCCACATGACGCCGGATACGATTGGAAAGCTTGCTGGCCTGGCCATTGGTCGAAACGGCAATCTGCAAGGATTGGTCGCGATATGTAGAGGTCATGAAGAAATCGCACAGATCATTTCTATCGGTGACATTCACAGGCACTCTTCGATCCCGGCACTGACGAGCAATTGTACGACAAAGGTCGGGGTCCGATAGACAGATAAAAGCTAAATCTTTGTCTTCCAGACACGCTGGTTCATACACTTCCTTCCACAGCACCTGTCCATGCTCAATGCGATATAACAGTTCCGAGCACATCAATTCCTTGGATCCAACGACGGTTACACAAGCATCTGCTTCCAGAGCAGAGAGTACTCGGTTGGCTGCTATGGATGAAGTACCAACAACCAAGACATTCTTTTGCTTGCATTGAAAAGCAATCATCAAGGAAGCGCCTCCTTTGGGCATTGGTATTCTTGGTGGTGAAATATCAGGCATGAGGATGAAAAACAAAGAATAAGAAAAAAATTGGGAGAGCGAGTTGGCTGTTGCGTTCTTGTAAACCTTTCCTTTTTCTCATGTTGCTTTTTTCATCAGCATTTTATATGAAGACCATCCAAAGTCACAATGACGAGCGATGAGGCAAAGGTGTGGTGCAATGGTCTTTCCGCCATGCTGATTGGCTCTTGATGGCATCAACCGCTCTTCATGTTGTGCAACTCCGAAACTTCATCTCAAATGATCAGACCCACCAATGGATCTGTTAGTAATCCAACAGTATATCCAATCAATCTTAACGCATCATCAGAGAGTCAACCATGAAACATTTATCTTCTTTTCTTTGTCCAAGGCAATTCCCAGATTGTCCATAAGAGAAAAAAAAAGAAACGGAAAACTAGTTTGAAGTGGCACACAAAAGAGAGAGGAGGGTAAAGGAAAGAAGACTAACGACTGCTAAGACTATGAAAAAGAGTTTGAACCATCTTCATCAGTGGGATATAAGATAATAAAAATACGTAGGGTTGCGCCAATTCCAACAGGGAACTTTTCAGCTTGATCGGGATCTCAAAGGTTCTGCTGTTGTAAGCCATGCGCTCTTGTTCATTGTCGGGGCTGATAAACCGACCTTCCTTATAAAATTGGCTCATGAAAGCATCTTTCTCAACCCATCGTTGATGCACCCATTGAGCAAATGCTTCAGCGTCTTTAGGAATATCAGCAACCCTGTATCGACGGATATGCACATGGATTTTTTTGGGATTCTGACCAAGAAAGAAAATCTTGCTGATGGTATACACGTCTTCAGGATTCACGTCCGGATGAATACCGGAGTAACCGATGGTAAAGTCGTATAACCATTCAACACTATCATCTAATGCCAAAGTGCATAACCGGAGGCCAGTAGAACGAGGCAACAGCGTGAACCGGTTGTCTTTCTACAGAGACAAATGCATGAGCGATACACCTTCCCTTGCCTTCCTGTATATATTTCTCTCTCTCTCTCTCTCTCTCTCTCATATCTTTCATAAACCTACGATGTTATTTTTGGCTGCATATTCCTGTGACTTTTTTCGTGTACAGCCTGAAATGACTGATGAAAGGTATTTTCATGATTAATCAATTGCTGTATACACTTCTCTTCTTACCTGTGCCTTCTGGGAACAGAATTAACCATAATGGGTTTCCTGATTTCTTTGAGCGGGTCAAGTTATTCAGAATGTTTTCTTTGTCTAGTGCTAGTTTGCGTTTCAAGAAAACAAAATCGAAGAATTGCATGCCCTACATAATAACAAAAGAAAAACAGACTGATTAGATTCTCCCCCTGTCTTGAACGGGATATTAAAAAATTAAGGAGGCACGGACCCTATAATACGTCCCGGGAGTTTTTTCTTTGTCAGTAACGATAGCCATTTCACTTAATCACAACATCCGCTTACAATCCGTAAATAGGTAACCACTTCAGACTGTGCTTGAGAATAATCTTTACTGCACCATGAGCACCAGCTAAATAAGCAATGCACCAGATATACACCCAATCAGCATAAATCTTGAAGAGACAGGCGGGTGAGTCTAATGAGAAGACAAGGGATAGCTCACGCAGTCTGTTTTGGGTACCTGATGATTTGCGGTGACGATAATTCGATCTGGGAAGGAAAGACCGGATATTTCACCCTTTTCATTACGTGATAAAAGTTCCTCCACATCGTTCAGTACTTTGACGCCGTCTGTCCGAGCTGCACAGGAACAACTCTCGTCAAATGTTAAAACGAGATTGCTCGGAGCAAAGAATTGGACAAGAGCCACTAGATTCTCAGACCACATCCGCATTGTATATGCAATGTATTGCAGGTAGGCTGATTTTGAAATGGGAAGCAGCAGCCATGAAAGAAACTGAATAAGGACAATGGTTGTTGATTGGAGCATAAGGCCGACATTAACAAGAAAGGTATTTAGTAAAGCCTTTTGCGTCCATAGAGTGTTTGTCGTCATGAGTAGCTGCAAGAAAGAAAAGAAGAAGAAAAAGGGCAAAAAAGGATGGGGCAAAAGGCGTATCGTTTACTTATGCCGCTTGCCTAATTTCGAGTTCCATTGAAAGTGTGGGGTCCATGTGACGAAATACGTCCGCTCTTGTTTGTGATAAAACCGAATCCGTTCCTTTGCTTTTACTTTTTGCCCATTGCCACCTATCCTTTGCCGTTGTACAAGACCTCCTTGACATTGACACCCTTTCCTAAGCTTGGTGTTCCGTTCTTCCTTCCACAAACTTCCTATATTCCATATAAGGAAATGTGTCTGAAAGCAGAAAACACCCAAAAAGGATTGACGATCTCCTCCGATCTCGCTCTTTTTTCGCTTCTCATGCTTATGATCCCAGTTTATCGGTTTGTACCTTTGAACCCTAAGAATCCCCTGTCAAATACGATTAAATTATACATCATCGAATGGGCTTTTGTCTGATTTTGTGCATGGTATAGATGCAAGAGAACAGACGCTAAGTCAAGAAAACGAAAGCAAAACAGAATAATGAGTTTTGCGATGTCTGGCAAAATTTGCATAAAAAAATAAGAAATATTAAATTCAATTGAACGACGGAGAGTCCCTACACCTCTTGCCCAAGATATCTAAACGGCGTGACATGCAAAAATGGTTCGACACGCTCAGTGAGTTCTTGGTCCACGTGAACACTAATGAAGCCTTGGCTTAATTCTTTCTAATTTTTCCCTCTTTTACTAAACCTCTTTTATAAACTTCCATCATTCAAAGCAGGGCAGCATTGCACCAAAGCGTTTACGAAAAAAAAAAACCCCGATGTTTCTATAACGTATCATTCTGTATCTGGCTGGATAGCCTTGGAGACCCTTTCGGTCTTAATCCGGGTTAAGATATCCGAAAGGGTTCAGTGTGACTCGGAAACTGATATGCAAGAGCTTTGCCATGGCAATTGCTTGATATGGATATGAACCAGGTGGTGATGGTTACTTCTTTCAGTCAGACAATGGTAATTGCTGAGGATGACTGATTGCTTCTTACGGCGTCGCCCGGTGAGTGGGACCAAAAAGATGAACAATAGACTATGAGCTGTCTTCTAAAGTTCTCCATTCGCCATTTAGGTCGCACGCCAGAAAATAGTCAAACTATTTTCTTCAATTGTGGTATGATTGTTTTTTCTAAAGTAGCTCAAACTTCTTGAGGCGTATTTTTACTTTTGCCCTGTGGCATTTCAACAAGCACGCCATATTCGTATGTTTTACTCACTTTTTTTTACGGCAAGTTCCCAGTCCGTGTGAAAAAGTTTAGCAAGTAGACTAAAACGAAGGGAGAGAAAGTGTACTTGTGGTCTCGACCGCAGGGTCCGATCCTAAGTTGCGGAACAGATCAGCCAATCGCTTCACTGTGCACGGACCTATAGCACGTAAGCAATGGAAGGATTGAGCAGAAAGAAAGAAAGAAAAAAATACGCCGTTTCACAATTGTCAGTCAAAGGAAGTACCAGTTGAGTGAGGGAATTCGATCGTGTAAGATGGCAGAAAGAATACGGTCCCTCTTATTGAACCCATATCGTGCAACTATCAGGTCCGGGTACTACTTTATTCTAGAAAGGTCAATGCCCTTTAAGCTTTTACTTAGGATAAAAAACCACTTCATATCATATTGAAGCATCCACGCGGAGGAAGAAGTCAGTTGATCCCAATGTCACTGCCATTTCCAAGCATTTCTTGTGTATTTTAGTCTAATATAACCTTGTGAGGAACAAATCACCTTTTTTTTTTCTATCTCATACTTTGGATAACAGGTCAACGTGGCACAGGCCGAGATCGACGGGTCATTCCGACATATATAAAAAGTAACAGCCGTGACTCCTCCTCTTTCCTGTTCCCTCCTTCCCCTCTCTCTCCTTCTTTCCTTCCCATCTCAGAACCAATGGACCACCAAGTCTATCACATATCCTGTCATCGACCAAAGGTGCTGCCATTGACTGAAGAGAATGTGTCGCGAATTGGAGAAGTCGAGCCATCCATGTCTTTGCTGACTCAATATTGCAAGGAAACCGTACCTTCACTTCATACATGTCGTCGAAGAAAACGAGAACCCTCTAGCAATGATTTTGTAATGGAATCGCCCCGACTACTATCCTTCCCTTATCACAACGACTCTACTTTCCTTCCCACAGCTGAACAGGTGTGTTTCTTCCCTGTTGGCTCGCCCTCTGCGTCGATCGTCAGCTTTTCTTCTTCTTCATGTCTCTCATCACGACCCCCGACTCCAACCTCGATTGCTTCGCGTCTAGGACCCACCAGTATCAGACCTAACGATCAGTCCTCCACGTTATCCCGGATCCATGCGACCTCCTTGTCGGATAGCGATAATAGCAAGAAATTGTCCGGACGATGGAATAATTTCCGACGCGTCTTCCGTAAAAGCGACCTAGAGACACCGCATTGGTTGCGACGGTTATGGACAACATTACATAAGAAGAAAAGAAAGAGGAGTGTGTCTACATGCCAAACGGAGGTTGTCTGGTACAACCAATATCCCGAACGTGCCAACAATCTGGCGATTGTCTCCATGTAAATAACGCACTCTTTGTTTGTGATATAATGAGAAGGACTATGTAAAAAAGAAAAAAGCGGACAAGTTTCAATTCTTCCTCGCTTTTGTTTTGTGCATTTCATTTGCAAAATATAGATTAAGAAATAATAAAGCACGGTCGACATGATCCATGCCGTCCATTGTTTCATACTGATAACGTAAGGAGCTGCTTTATAATGCCGTAAAAAGAAAGGGTAAGGTAAGCTTCCCTTCTTCGGCAAGTAACTTTTTGAGTCATCACTGTTTCCGGGTACAAAGTTACCGTTGGGGACATGTTTGTGTTTGTGTCCACAAAATGGCGGGGGACAGGACTAAACCCTTAAAAGATGAAGCTTGTATGCTACCGGAGAATTTTCTACTTCTTTAGATGTTTCCAAGTTATCCTTTTCTGCTGCGTATGCCTCTATGTACCAACAGCAGTTCTTGTAATAGTGGCTTGTTTATCCCAACTACATTCAGGCAACACAAATCTGGCCTACATCGCTTTTGGCGACTTTCGTCATGGCACCGATTGCCCGTTTGCCGCGTAACCTTAAGTTTGTATTCATCTCACTATCATGCGTTTTTGTTTCTGATAATACTGAAAGTTATCCCTCTGGTTTCCTGTCCTTATTCTCATCCTGGTATCATGTTCAATTCAGGTGTACGAAAAGACTGTATGGTAAATCAACGAGTTGGCTGAAGTTAATCGCAACTGCTCCATTTAATGTGCAGCTATCATCCTATTTCTCCTGGTCGATTGAACTGATTCATTTTATTTAAAACCCTATTGTTGAACCCTTGTGTAATGAGATAGCAGGTCACTTCATAAGATCGAGGAATCGCTGTCACTTCCCTAGGTACCAACAACAGAATGTGGACAAGGAATCTCAAATCCATTCTATATCACCAAAAAAACGCTTTTTCTCTGTATGAGAGTTTCGGTCGGTTCTAATCGCGAAACACAAGCATACCTCGCGTATCGGACAGGCAGCAGATGAATAAGATAGGCTATGGTTAAGTATTTGCTTTCACGGTAGTCGATATCTGCAAACATTTCTTTTTTTCTCTGTCTCTCTATTTGTCTACGAGCTGCTGGGATGTTGTATGTCTCACGTATTACTTCTTCCGAAGACCCTCTTAAACAAGGTATACTACAATTAACAAAAGTGGATTGTATAGAACACTTTTAAACTTCGCTGGAAGTATTGCTGTTGTTGTGAGGATAATGTATTCAACTATGTTCATTAGCAAAATTCTACATGCTGGGGCATAACAATGCAACAGTTCTTTCTTTTCGGGCGTTGTGGACAACGTAGTGAATTCTTTTTTGTAGCCAAATGAGCAACCAATCAAAAATTGTTTCTGCCAACGTGATGACATAAGGGCGGCCCGGCCGACGTACGTAATGGCGGAAAAGTAAAAGAGCTTTATCCTCACCGGCCGAAAAAAGCTCGAATTTGGACTCTACATCGATCACTTTCATAATCAAACGTTATGCCACCAAAGGAGAACTGGGAAAAATGTAAACTACGAAAATACGAACTTTCTGAGTGTATATATATGACGTTCCCTGTCTCTTATTCTTCATTAGATGACAAACCCATCGAAGACCCTGACAAGGATGAGAAGATAGTCGGTATGTCCGCTAAACTACAGAAGTTTTACGGTATCTAACTTTAGCATGGCTAGCTTTGGATGAGGGCGACATCAAGTTGCTTAAGACCTACGTAAGACTACTGCTAATACTTGATAAGATCGATCTAGTTTACATTCTGTTGCTTGTAGGGCCAAGGTCCATACATGAAAGAGCTCAAACTTCTCGAACAAGATATTAAAGACACTCAAAAGAGAGTAAACGAAAAAATAGGTAGATTGAGTAATTGGGCTGATGTTAACATGGCGACTGACATGCAATGCGACAGGTGTCAAGGAATCAGACACGGGTTTAGCAGCTCCATATCTTTGGGATATTCCAGCAGATAAACAACGAATGCAAGAAGAGCAACCACTGCAGGTAACGTTGGGCTAAATGATCTGATTTTTTCTTTCGTTCCAGAAGATTAACACCTAATCTCAGGTTGCGCGCTGCACAAAGATTATCCAGGGCAGTAACGACGAAGAAGCAAAATATGTGATCAACGTCAAACAGATTGCAAAGTTTGTTGTAGAGTTAGTACGACACGTTTCCCCTACAGATATTGAGGAAGGCATGCGCGTTGGGTAAGTCTGCCGATGTTTGTTTCTGTCTATGCTAATCTGCAGCATCGCAGTGTCGATCGTACCAAATATCAGATCCAGGTGCCTTTGCCTCCCAAGATTGATCCATCTGTCACAATGATGCAAGTTGAAGAGAAACCAGATGTAACATATAGCGATGTCGGTGGGTGTAAGGAACAAATCGAACGACTACGTGAAGTTGTCGAACTGCCATTATTACAGCCCGAACGCTTCGTTAACCTCGGTATTGACCCGCCCAAGGGTGTTTTACTTTATGGCCCGCCTGGTACTGGTAAAACTCTTTGTGCACGAGCAGTGGCCAACAGAACGGATGCAACATTTATTCGTGTCATTGGTTCCGAGCTTGTTCAGAAATACGTTGGTGAAGGTGCACGCATGGTTCGAGAGCTTTTTGAGATGGCAAGAACGAAGAAAGCATGTATCATCTTCTTCGACGAAGTGGATGCTATTGGTGGTGCCAGATTTGACGATGGAGCTGGTGGCGACAATGAGGTGCAACGTACCATGTTGGAATTGATTAATCAACTCGATGGTTTCGATCCTCGAGGAAATATCAAAGTTTTGATGGCTACAAATCGTCCCGACACATTAGATCCTGCGTTGCTCAGACCAGGTCGACTGGATAGACGGGTAGAGTTTGGTTTACCAGATTTAGAAGTAAGCTGTGACTCGGATAGGCTAGCTAGCGGATAGCTAATTATCGACTATGTAGGGCCGTGCACATATTCTGAAGATTCACGCAAAGAGCATGAGTGTAGAGAGAGATATTCGTTATGAGCTTATTGCACGTCTATGCCCCAACGCAACAGGTGCAGAATTGAGAAGTGTGTGTACAGAAGCAGGCATGTTTGCTATCCGTGCCAGAAGAAAGGTGGCAACCGAAAAGGATTTCTTAGAATCTGTGAATAAGGTGATCAAGGGATACCAGAAGTTCTCCAGTACTCCCAAGGTATTTATTCAGTTCATTTTTCATAATTTATGCTAACAGCGTTTCTACAGTACCTTATGTGGAATTAAGCAATGTGAAAAAACGAGAAACAATAAACGGAAACTGTATCGGAAAAAAAAGAAGAAAAAGCGGTAGATACATTGCAAATGTTTAATGTTGCTATGGATCCGTCATTCACATATTCCTTGGAAAGCTGTTAAGTATATTTTGGAGTTACCTACAGAGGGTATGGCATCGCTTCTGGTTAGGGCAATGTCGCACGCATCTTTGAGATTTCCAGGTCTGGCTTGAACGATGCGTATAATTACCCCTCCTAGATAGCCGTTTAGTATTTACTTGGAATAAACTGGAATTGTACACCAATTGGCTTATTATTCTACCATAGCTAGTAGATCAATGGCCTTGACTGGGCCCCTTTTCCGTTTACTTATCCTCGCAGCCAACAAGCCTATAGCGTTCCATTCTTCAAATGACTCTATAACCTGTTTGCATCAGCGAAAGTGTTATATAAACCAAATATTCAGCGAGGACGGCATTTATGCGACTTATTTTATGCACCTTTCATTGTAGAACAAGCGAATTTTATACCGTCTTAATTTGTACGAAAGTCTACTGCTACTTTGAAAGATCGTGGATAACCTCGAATGATCGTTCAAAAAGAAGAGTTCCTCGTATGACTGCGGTACGATACTGAAGAAATATGTCCACTCTAGAACTCTCAGATAAAGAAAATGGCAAATCTAGTCAGGAACCAGAAAAAGTTTGAATTGAAGGAACAGGGTGCGGACGGTATAGAGATTCGACCGAAAGGAGATAGTTCGTAGTAATACTAGGGTGTCGGATGGATCTTGAGAGAGAGAGGGGAGGGGTGATCGCTTGTGGTAACAAAGGGAAAATGATCGACAGGGACGGGGTGGCTTTTGTCCGACAGAGACTTCTTTTTCCCTTTGTCCTTGTCTGTCTTTTCTTTTTCCGTCATTACTTGCCATGTTCTCAATGTTGGCCACTATCAGACAGGCAGTGAAGGGGCCAGTTGTAAAAGATACCATTCGAACATTCACTTGCTCGTCCGTGGCTCACACTAAACGGGCTCAACTTCGTAAACCAAACATTTCCACCTTGACCAAGCATTTAAAGCCTGATGGAATGACCGGAAGGCAACGACGAGATGCATTAAAGGCACAACTAAAACGCAATAGACCTCGCGGAGAGGGCCCATACATACCTGTAAAACGACGTTTGGAAGAGATCGGGCCAACCACAAAAGTCAAAGAGCTCACCAAGTTCTTGTCGACTCAAACCTTTGATGATCTCGGACTGTCGTCAGGCACGATCGATGCGGCGCGATCGGTCTTGCCAGAGGAGGCCCGACCTACAGAGATTCAAGCATTGGCTATACCAAAGCTTGTTGAGAACAAGAGCCAACATGTCTTGGTGGCAGCCGAGACTGGTTCTGGAAAAACTTTAGCATACTTGTTACCAATGATTCACCAGCTTAAGCAAGAAGAGTGTGAAGCAAGAGCGTCATTTAAACGACGATTAGACCATCCCCGTGGGATTGTACTGGTGCCAACTCGTGAATTGGTTAGTCAAGTAATCAAAACGTGCAAATCGCTTGCGCATACTGTCAAGTTCCGTGCGTTAGACGTGACAAGTAGAACGCCGCGGCATATATTGCTGAAGCGACTGGCAGATAGTCCTGTTGATGTGCTGGTTACTACGCCAACAACTTTGCGTAGCCTTCTTGAGTCAAATACATTGTCCGTGGCAGATACGCGCGTAGTAGCAATGGATGAAGCTGATTCACTGTTCGATGCCGGCTGGGGTGAGGATTGCAAGGCCATCCTACGCAAAGCACCCAGTAAAGCAAAAGTCGTGGTTGTATCAGCTACATTACCGCGATCCGTTCACAGTGCACTGGATCAATTGTTTCCCGATCTCCTGAAGATCACTACACCCTCACTCCACAAAGCTTTACCTAATCTGAAGCAGTCATTCGTGGATCTTGAGCGATTTGCTGGAAATCGCCAGATGGCACTGTTAGAAGTTTTAAAGAAGAACATCAAGGATGATAAAACGCTAATATTCTGCAACACAAAAAAATCAGTAGAAATCCTGCATAACTGGCTAAAGTCCAAGAACGTACCGGCTTTGGCACTGTACAAAGATGCTGAAATGAGTCGGGAAGAGGCCCTGTCACGCTTTCAAAACGAGGATAATGTGCTGATCAGCACCGACATCGCATCACGCGGTATAGACACTACATTTGTAGATCATGTAGTTCTTTTTGATTTTCCAACGTCAGTAGTGGATTATCTGCATCGAGTCGGCCGAACGGCGCGTGCAGGTCGTAAGGGGAAGACCACCTCGCTTATTGGACGCAAAGATCGCATGATGGCGGACCGTATACGCCGAGCTATACGCGAGGGTTCGGTTTTAACCTAAAAAAAAATAAAACTTGCAAAAAAAAAAAAAAAAAAAAAAAAAAAGGAAAATATCTCGAGCGTTGAAGATTCAAACAAAAAGATATTTAATACGAAGAACGACTCTCAGTTTTCATTATCACAAACGAAAGAGAAGGAACGCAAAAATAGGGAATGACGACCACTACTTTCAATCGTGCGTTTTACGTGGATTAGTATTATGTATCTGTGTTTTCTGGCAGTTGATGACGAGCGCAGCGTATATCAGTGGTTTTATGAAGCATACCGGGTAAACCCGCATATGCGACCAAAAAAAAAGGGTTAGTTTCAAAAAGAGGTATACAAAACTAGACCTCCATGTTACTATGTTGCTATCACTTACAGTAACTGGTGGAGTGCAACTCTGAGTCTATCTATTTCAAAGTCTGACACAGAAGCACCGATATTGTTAATCATGGTTTGCTGCAACTGTCTTCTTCATCAGATAGTGACACTTGTTCGAGCGTTACCTTGACCCTTTTCATTGATTTGCCTCATAGATTTTTGGCATAATCATTTCTACAGGTGGATACCCAGACGATAAAGCGAATTTCAACCGGCAATGCGATGTATTACTAAATATAATCGTAGTAGCAGCACATGAAGAGTTACATTGAGAGCTTGTCCGTCTATGATCACATCTTGCAGCGCCATTGGCTCCTTCCCAAGACTTCCTCGCTTGGTTTACCTCGTACCACTTAATCTGCTTTCCGCTCTTTGGGCCACATTTTCTCGTTTTAAATCAGCTGCCCTGCTTTTTTGTCTCTACTTTTTTTTTCCCCTGCTGCCATGTTACGATTTTTCATTTCTTTTCACAATTGATCTGTCCGGAGCAGATTTACGATATTCTCCTTCTGCGCTCATTGGAAGACGTTAAATAAAAACATCTTTCATCCGTATCATTAAAAAGAAGGAGACGATAAGTTGCGTATTGTCAATCATATGCTGCTTTCTTTGTCTCCACTTTGAAAGGTCTGTAAAAAAGCTTTAATTGTATTATTGTCATATTCAGCATTCCATAACAAAACTTCGGTCGCAGAGGTTGTTAGGTTTACCTCCTTTTACAAGTCATCTATCTAAGATATGTCTTGTAGGCTTTTGGAGCAGAAAGAAGACCTGATTAGATTTAGTCAAACTTGGGAAAAACAGGATTCGACAGAGACTCTAAAATAAGGTTTTAAGGTGTCAACCTATGACATTTATGAGATACGCTCTAAGCCAAGTAGAAACAGGTTGGAGTCTAAACAAAAGCAAATTTTACAGGGACTTGAAACATCTCTTCGATGAGCATAGGTCATATGCTAGATGCATCATATTTGCGATTGTAGTAATTATTCTCAGAAGGACAAGATTATTTATAGGCATGTATCTGGAATCATTATGAAGGTTTAAATGATTGCTTCAAGTTTTTTTTCTTATTTTAACATTGGATATGAAGAGTAATTTTACTATTGATCTTCTCAATTCTTTTTGACTTGCAAAGGAGTAAACTGCAAGTTGATTAAACGTATAGTTTTGAAAGGAACGTCTTCTTTGTTTGCGGTGTATATAATAATCATTATCAATGCCATCTACCGTAATTGGTTATTCTTTGTTAAAAGGAAAAGTTTAACTTAACTCCGATAACCATAGCTTATGTATTTCGTAGAGAATATGAAAATGTACACAGTATATATCCGTGCAATATCATTGTAAAAGAAAGGAGAAGGCAACGAAGGTAGGATAGGGTATATAGTTTCTACCTATAACTCATTGCAGAAATCTGCTGTTGACGTGTAATGTCAGCAGCAGGGAAGACAATGAATTCATACACAAGTAGAATTGATTCATCTATCTCGAAAACTTAGTGTCACTGTCTGGAGTGACAGTAGTAGCAAATTTTAAAAACAGATATAAATTTATTCTGTTGAACACAACACAGAACCAGTCTTCTTCTGCTGTGTCAACCCTAACCCAGAAATCGACCTTCTATCGAATGACTACGATCTTCATCCTAAGTCGACGACAAAAAGGTCCAAACGATAAAATAAGCATTTTACACCTATCGTCATCATGACCTTATCTTATGCAAACCCAACGAACGTATACCAAAATGACCGCATCACCCCATATCACTATCATAACCTCAATGGTGGCCAAACTCGGAGCGGGTGGCTGACTTCATGGTCGTGGTAGCCTTGGTGGTGTAAGTTAGCTTCCTAGCGTATATGCTAATGTTCAAAGTTAGTTACTAAGCATACTTAATTAGAGCCATAGAAGAACACATTCTCGTTGGCGTCGTTGACGCCAACAAAACCAACAACAGCAAGAGCAACAGGCGCAGGAACAGGACAAGGAGAAGGAGGGGGAGGTGGAGGTGTAGGTAAAGGACAAGGAGCAGGCAATGTCCGTTGATGAAGTTACGCTTGAAGAGCTGCGATAGGCAGCTATTTTAATGATGCTTTTTTGTTTCTATCGTTTTTTTCTTCGTTGCTAGTTTTGTTTATTCTTCAAATGACTCCTATTTGTTTGCTAAAGCCCTATGGAGCCTTTTCTTTTTCTAATATCGCTGCAAAGCTCGTCTGCATCATGCCCCATGAAAGATGATCTTGGCATGTCTTTGAATAGAGTACGCAAAAAGTTATATCATCCTCAAGTTAGTACAAACAAGCTTTACATAATCTAACCCATTCCCATTTCATTATCCAATAATCCTCCTGAAACATTACTCAAATTCGCAGTGTATGAACATTATCTATGATCATAGGTCTATCGTTCCCGATCACTTATATTTCCATGTCCATCTTGGTCCAGAAATTATATCATGCTAAATAGAGAGCAGTACAGGACACGGTCTGGATTGGCAATTTTATCTCATTCGCCGGGATACAAATGAGCGTAATAAAAAATAATTAGAGACGGTCACGTAGATCTAATTCACGTATTGAAGGAGAAAGGATACCCAAAGGTCAGCTTGTCATAATTGCCCGAATTTCGACATAAGAAAGCGGATTTCTTCATACGACAGATAATTAACAGCGTTAAACACATTATTTTACTGGCCTATAGTGTCTGAAGGCATCATAAATAGTTTTGGACATTGTTTTTATTTTTCTGAGCCTATAAATCCTGATCAATCCGCAGAAACGAACCACGTTTGATTTTGATTAACAACATTGGGCTTATTTAAGTGGTCCAAATAAGCGCAAAAATAATAAATGGGTCGGCCAGAACTAGATCAATGTCTTTGGATGTGGAAGCTAAGAAAAAGGCCTTTATAAGCTCAAGGCTAGAAAAGGTGATGGCGATATGGAAAATATTGAGGAAGGCGCGAGTATTAAAAAAGCCTTTTGCAATGGAGAAGCGGGCGACAGCAAGATGAGCAGGATGCCTGATGCGATGTATACCTTTTAAGGAGATGTCGATATCCATTAAGTATGTAGATTAATGCACAGGTTGTACTAGAGGAAATAAATTCAACAGACTTGGTTTTTGGGGAAACCCGAGCCAGCCGCTCAAGGAGGGAAGGATTGTGCTGTTTGAGTCTATCGACTCTTGCCTTTGCAACAGCGAGTTCTCCCTCTAACTCCTTGATAGTGGGTATTGGGAGGATCCAGGATATGGATGCGCTTTCCAAATGAGGTTGAACGGTATTGAAAACGATTGAAGGTAGAAAAAAGCGATAATTAAATTTCTTCCTTGCGAGGTATAGTTCTGATAGTCTGCAGCTTTGGGCTTTTACACGTTGCGAAATTATTTAGGAAATACTGTACGTCTTTTGGCAGCAAGTATAAATCTAATGAAGTATATGAAAGATAGAAAGTCTTCAGCGATGTTTTCGTGATGGATTGAGCCACTAGAGGATACACAATACAGTTTATTTTATTTATTTGTTTCATCGTCTTGAAAAATCAAAGTCTGAAACTTCAACGTATCCACTCTAATCGACATTCTTTCTTCGACACTCTTTGGAGCCAGGGACAATATAATGCAATCATATATGGCACGTTTTTGTTTCTTCGTTTGTGCCTCTTTATCGAATACCAATATGAAAAAGCAAAGTAAGCATGGAGTACATCATTTAACAAAAGGTAATGGCAGCTTCATTCTTCATTCCCGATGATGCGTCATCCATCGAATTCTCTGCCTGCATAACGTATCATCGGATGTCTTCCTAAAAGATCAATTCAATGCAGGAATGGTTCTGCTGCGAATGAATGCTTGCCAATTCTTTAAGAGAATGTCCGGTTATCCAATTGATAAACACCCAGCGAGTACCTCTCTGCCGGGCACGTACTAGCTATCACAGTTCTATCCAGAACCATAGGATTACCCTCTTCATATGGCTCGTTTAGGTGGGCTTTCAAAAATGCCGGCAAAAGAGCCTGTGCGTAATTACTGCGCTCGTGGAGTCGGAGAATGTACGATGCAAAAGCAGATATTTGTAATTGGAGTAATTGGAGGACGGCTGCTAAACAGTAAAGTAACTTACGGCTCCTTGTGCTGTATAAGCGGGAGCGGCAACTCTTCTAATTTCACCCATGCCGTGTTACCGCTTCGTCCTTGGGGAAATGGCAGTAAAGTAGATAATGTCCAAACGATGTATAACTGCAATTTCTTGTATAACTTGGGCATTGCCTGTTCGGCGGTCAATAAGAAGACCAATTTCAGCCATAGTGCGCTTGTTTGCCCGCAGTTACTTTGCGAACAGCAGAGTCACAGCGTGTAAATCACAACTGTTTCCCTCATTTTCTAATGTTGATATATATGTTCTAGGGAACAACTCCTGGAAACTAGGTATACCAAAGCTGAGTAGCCAATAACTTTAATGCACAGATAAGCGGTCGGCAAAGCACGAAGCTAGACCGTTTAGTGCAAGTATACAGAAACTTGCAAGACATGCCATTTACGTTATTGAACTCTGTTTATTCTGACGTTAGATTAGCGTGGCATCTCTTGCTAAACATAATCTGCAGTGATTATTTTATAAACATCCTTTACTCTTGTTGCACATTACACAGCTTGATAACAGCAGTAAAATTTGGGTCTGATTTGAGGAGTATTCTGCTTTTCTGATTAAGCATTTTAATGATACTCCATATGTCGTCTTGTAACAATTAAGGAAACAATTGTGCAAGGACTCTGCAGGTCTGGCTGTCATATTCAGCGCCACCACGCCATTTTTTTCTCTGCTTGCGTGTCTGAGGCCAGTACGGTCAGTTTTGGAAACATAAGCATAATATCTCTTCCCTCTCATTCTCTCTTTGCAACACATTAAGTGCATTCCAAGTTCGTACCTGAATCATTTTGCCCACTCTATCCCAAATCCTACTTTACATGCCTCCAATGTCTGATCCTTCATTGCCTGTCTTACCGCAGAATTACCTTGCAATTAGAAGAACGAGCTGCATCGTCTTGTATGTTAGTGACTCATCCATGCAACAGCAGCAGTGTAATGGTTTTTCATGAGCTCCCGATTCCGTCTCTCGCAGCCATTTTCTTGAGATCTGTGTCGCGTCTTCTCCTTATTCTTGTAGGCTGCACTGCATCTTATTGCTGTGGTGCTGTCATATGGCGCATTCTTAGCCTGCCTGAGCCTTTGTAGCTCTTTATCCGTTAACAGTATGGTATCATGATTCACTCTGATCACTTTCTGATCTCGTATCCATAAACAGGTTCAATGACTTGTTTCTCAGGAGCACTGACCATATGATAGACCATCAGTACTTGTTAGGATGGTCGCCTTCTTGTCATACATCACAATAAGTATGTCTTATTTGTTTCCAGCTGATCAGGATATCTTCTAGTGGCGATCCTCCGGAATTAAAACGACCAATAGACCTTGCAAACGTTTTTAGCCTCAATCTCGGACGGTTTCTGAAATTAGGAACTCGCAAGTGTCCCCGAAATTGTGGAGGCCCATAAACCGCAACTTTACACGATGCCCTTTTCGGCTGAAGCAACCCGTGCCCAAAAAAAAAGGGAAAAAAGGAAAAAGTTGTAATGACAATCGTGAGGATATCACCTCCAACAATTGCTGCTTGTCAATGCTGGGAAAAGTAACATTCCTTGGGCATGGTCTAGCCCTAGGAAATGCTGCAAAATTGTCCAGCTGCATTCTGCATTTCATTTCCCTGCACCAGGTCAGTTTACTTGGTAAACGACATAAGTATCCGCCAAACACACTTTGCAACCCAAGATAAAGTTATAAGCCATGATAATGATTGTACAGTTAAGTTACTCTAAGCAAATAGCTCTGTCTCCCCCTACCCTGACCTATGTAATTTTGCAAAACGAAATATGACCCCATGACAGAAGTCTTGTAGCCTTTTAGCGACAATTCATTCAGCCTTGGCCTTGGATTCGGGAGACTGGTATTCCCTTTTTATTCCTTCTTTCTTCTCTTGGTGAAACCGCGCTCGGGTAAACTCGTGACTTAAAAACAAGACAAGGACGAGTTTAAAAGATCAAGCGGCTAACTATCACTGCTACTAGACAATTAAAAAAAAAGTGACGGACGCAATCGATTGGTGTACCCTAAGCACAGCAGCTTAATATTCGAATCCTTGGGATGAAAATAGATAACTTAACCGTTACAATGATTATGAAGGAAAAAGCAAGGTCGATCCTTGTTTCCTCCAACAAGGGGACCCTCGTAGAGTATCAACAAGGTTTTGCTTTTAAGGTCAATTCTGTAGGGTTCTTTCCTCGGAACCTTCAGAATTGCATAATATCATCCCACGTCCTTCTTGCTTTAATTTTAACCTTTTGCTTCGTAACCATGATTTCCAATTGGATCGAAAGAATGTTATATATTTGGGGAGGCATGTGATTTGTGTACCTGGTGGCATGGTAGTGCTATAGTAGAAATCCAATCAAGTGCGCGGTTCGACTTACTTAATTGACAACAGTCCGAGGCTGACATTCTTTGTTCGCTCTCTAGGTATTCCTGTTTGGCATCCCGCCTTGCACCTGAGAACCCAATCATGGGAAATGAAAATGTGGGGGAGGGAAATAGATAGAGGAGAAAAGGGAAAAGAAGAAAAAGAGAGAAGCACTATTGTGTGCAGTTTTTGAAATCCGTGTGGCACCACGCGTGTGTGTGTCTCTCTAGCGCGCGCACGCTTGCATATATATACTTATACTTTGGAGCACACACACTCACTCACACACAGAGAGAGAATGCGTGTGATAACTCTTCCAAACATTATATACACAAAAAAACACCATGCTTTTCTTTCTTTTTGGGTTCTGTAGCATAATATTTTGCGGGTTCAATTATTTTATCGACAGGAAGAAAAAGTAATGAGAAAGAAAAAAGGAAGTACATATCACAAAAGAAAGGGCGGGTTAGGTTCATACGACAAGAATCTTTGTTTTTTTCGCTAGGAAAGAAAACAAAAGAAAAAGAAAAGCATAAAAGTGGTTCATATACAAACAAAAGAAAAGAAAATAGAAAATAGAAAATAGAAAACGCATACAAGAACGAGATATATAAGAGAGAAAAGATGAAAGCAAAAAGAATAAGAATGAGTGGGATGGGATTAGGGGGGAGAGAGAGGAGAGAATAGTTGCCGAAAGGTTTTTTTTAGAAGGTGAAGTAGTTTGAAATAAATGAATATACAAGAAATTTAAATACAAGCGTCATCCTCATCTGCACTGTCGAGACTTGGAAAGGAAACATAGTCTTCTTTGAAGGACCAGGTGTGTTTTTCACGGTGCCAATCAATAGAGCATGTTGAATCAAACGATGTGAAGGAAGATGAGCGGCGAATATTAGGGAGTGAAGGCGATTCTTCGTGCCTTGTCTCGTTTTTCGGCTTTCGCGTCAAATCCACCAGGAACTGAAACATCGTTTACTTTCTGTTTTTTTTTTCTCTTCCAGTTGATCACAACGGAGTGACAAGCAAGGGATGCTGCTGCTTGATATTCAAGTTGTTGAATTCTTGTATAGTCGATGAAGACAATGTATGTATGCGGTCGTTAAAAGATATGTTGATATAGAATAACAATAAGAGAATTTGGCAATTCTCTGATAGAGAAAAATACAAGTTGAAAAGCGAAGAGAATTAGAAAAAAAAGCTTCAGTATTTATAGTTTTAAAAGTCTATTGTTCCGAATCGATCATAATATCTCTTCCCCCCATTGATCGGCGGCCATCAACCCCTTTCTGACACTTGCTCAAAAGGACGATCCTTGGTTTAGCCGCCGCTCATGTTTATTTTTGAATGAATATTTTAGGAAACGAACGAGTGGAGTTGACTTTTCTATATGGCCTTTGGATACTCATCTATATTTAGAACATTAGGTTCTGGATCCCTCTGTCGTTTCCCCTTGCACATGTGAGTTATATCCTTTCTTCCCCCCAAAAGGGGTCTGTGCTTTTTTTTTCCACCTCACTGTTGTTATAATTAAAGTTCTCATCTACCGGTAACAGGTACCGCGTGTAGTTTAGGTTAAAGTAAAATAACAATAGTAACACGAAGAGTGCACTTTTTACGGTCCTCACTGTTGCCTTGACCTCAAAACATTAACAAGAAGAAACCCTTGATCACAAACATTTAGACCATATGCACATACCACATCCATGAACACATTAACCTCGTCAAGATCCATATCCGATCGTCTGATAAGCCCAAAAAAGAAAGTTTCTTGGTTAACCTAGACCACATCTATTCCTTTTTTTCTTTTTTTTTTTTTTTGCTCTTTTTCTGCCAGACCCTAATACCTTATCATTGTAACCCTCTATTTACAGAATATCCGTGCACATTAGCCACATGGATTAGAACATGGCTTTTGTTGTATCCAAACAATTTTTGTATTACCATAGATCTCGCCTCTTGGTTACCCTTCTTTGTTGACTACTTGCTCACGTATCCAAGGGTTACCAAATCAACATCGGAGCAAGGCTTAGATAAACATATGGACTGGTTCAGGCAAGTGCAAGACAGTACATCATCTGGTTAATTATTGTTATTAAATCCATTCATTACAACGATTCTTTGTGTTTTTGGACAACGTGTGATCTTAGTATAAGTTGCTTCAGCTGTTTATCTCCGAAATTGTCCGCTCATCGACTTTGCTATTACCAAAAAACTTTACTTCATGCTTCCTTTTACCTCCCTGTTCTTGCTGAGTTAAAATTATTCATCCACAACCCAGGATATATACACACGCGGAATTTGCTTCAAGGATAAACCCTACATAACCCTAGAAAAAGAGTTTCAAAGACCCTTTCTTTTCGGACCGATATGGGTGTTACAACCGAGAATGCTTTTTTTTTGTGCTTGCCATATTGTCAATTATTCCACAGCCCATCGAAACGATCTCTTACCAACTCCGAAGACGTTGGCTAGATGGACGCCTGCGCTGTGCACATATTGGGTGGCGGACATTATTGTTTGAATGCATTAACCGTGGATCATTTTCCGATATGGCATTCTGCAAACAGAAACAAAAAATAAATGGAACCAGACGACAAAAAGGAGTAGGCTCCATTTTCCGAAACTAAACAGGGAAGACCAAGAGACGATACAGAAGATCAACAACTGGTTTTGGGTATTATTCTCCATTGCTTTTCTGTTTGAGTAAAGTAAAAGTCGCTATGTTTAAGTACAGTTCTTTTTCCTTTTTTTCTTTTTGATTTTTTTTGTTTTGTTATCAATAGTCTAAGCAAATAATTTCAATAGGAACGGCGCGAGCTTGTTCCTTAGACTTTGGTTGTTTTTCTTCTCGTTCTTCAATCTGTGCATCTTCCTCCGAATCGAGGAGGATCTCATGTCCATCCAGCATGGGTGTATCCTCTTCCTCCAGAAACTCGATCATGGACTCCTTTAGCAACGAAGGGAACCAATGTTCTTCTATTTCTTCGTCTTCTTCTTCCTCGTCCTCATCCTCTTCTTCCTCAGCATCACTTTCTGTGGTGTCTACCTCATCTGTAATTTCATACTGTGGCGGTGATTTCAGCATATTGGGTGTCAAAGAGTCCAGCGTGTGTCCAGCCAATAGAGCTTGCGCTTCGACATCATCGAGTTCTCGTACAACCAGAGATGTAGTGGTGGTTTCCACGCCGTCTTCCGTAGACGTTTCAGTATAGTGATGATATGACCGATAACTCATACTTTTTTTTCTTCCTTTTCCGTATATGCAAAAGCAGGCAAGCAAAGCAGAAAACAAAAAAGAATAGGATAGACTTAACACTTCCAGAACCTGCCTCACACGCCACGTCAGTCGGCGAAAGAAAAGGTTCCAGAACCTGTTCCCTTGTCCCCTATTCGAACATTGCACGTGCACCCATCCAATGCTTTGCTGCACCCAATCCAAAACATGTGCGGGCTTTGAACAGTCCAAAGTGCGTTTCATGCAAGCCTGTAATAGACAACCAGGCAGTTCCCTTCAACGTGTGAATAATCACCTTCTCAATCCCCCCAAAAAGAAACATTTCCAGAAAATTAGAGACGCTTGTAGATATGTTACATAAGTTCTATCCATTATATTCGATCACAAGGTGCTTGCATATCAGCAAATATGCCATCGTAAACACTTTGCTAAAATATTCAAAAATAGAACTGTCCTATTATCTGCAGGCTGAATCTTCTAGGACAGCAAATGACCCAACTGTAAAAATTACAATATCATGTTTTGCCTTAATGCATAGCTAAATTTTACACGATCTGACAAGAATATCACCCACTTTGTTTTGCCAACAATAATTTGCCTATCTTCTAACTTATTCATTACTAAAAATAATGTCAAGGCATCCGTATAATCCAGCCTTGTTTTACTGCGTTTATAGCGTGAAGAAAGCTTGCCATATATTATTAATTCAACATCGGCATTGGATGACCATGCGACTATTACTTAAGAAAACATAACGAACCTGGGCTGACACGCAAGACGTATACATAGAGAGTTCATGGGTATCAACTCCCTTGAAAAAAAAAACATGAATTGAGTTCTAGAGCTAGGTTCTTTCCTTTGATGCCTTGATAGTTAAATTTCGTAGGCTTGGCACGGTACAAGTGTACGTAGATGGACAAGGCAGTTTTACGTAGGGGTAGTACCTATCTGATTATCCTTCTCCTTCGAGACTGGATAGACATTACGCATTTGTTGGTCATGACTGCTTCATAGCAGTTTCCATCCTCTGGTGACTTATTACGGTAGACCACCCATAGGCACGCATAAGTGGACAATTGGTGCCTCGCATCTTTTACATTCAGCAAGCGAAACACAGCGTTCATGCCACATCGATAACAGAAATCTCAAGAAGAGGCGCGCACAAACATGTACCCCGATTCTTTCTGAGGCCATTAGCACCGAGCTTCTGCCTTCCATCTGCAGGAATATGGTATGCCATGGTATCATTGGCTAAGCTGAACGCTAAACGGATAGCAGTAATCTAATTGCTTCTTACCAGTGACAAGCAAGAACTAAAAAAGCAACAATAAGTTAAACATTGAAACCGATCCTCCAACGGCACGCAATAGGGATGGGCTTGTAGCTCTTCCCTGCTATAGAACGATGAAAATCTTTGCAAGATAACAACTGGTCCATGATGTTACATGAAAACGATAGAAAAGAAAGTTCAATGACTTGAGCAACCTGAGTGCCGTTTATCCATCAAGTTATAATTATCTCCAGGGACATGGTAGCTTGATGATGCGTTGAAAAAAACAAAAGATTGGGTGCTGTTTACCTCGAGCAATGATGGTTCCTGACACGGCGAATAACAGCGCAATCTTTTTCACGGGACAGGTGCTAATACCTATTCAATATACAGCTCTTTCTCTATTTGGAAGTGATGTAACGAGTGCCTCAAAGTGACAGTTACTATCTCGGAAAAAGATGTACAGGCTCGATAAAACTTATTGCCGTCAAGTATAAAAGCGGAAGCATAGAGAGGCGGTGTAGGACCCAACCTTAAGCCGGGAGTGTTCACTCAGAATAGGCAAATCCAAAGATCGAAGCTATAGAGCATCCTTTCTTGCCATTTCAGACAATGAAGGGGATCTAGCAGTTTCCATAACCCTGCCTCTCTACCTTTGGGTTGGATAACGGAAACTAATCTCATTGGTTGAAAGGGATTTAGTGGACCTAGTTTCCTAGACTTCCCAAGAAGCCATCAGAAAACGTTAAATTATTCTTTGTTTAGGCCATTTCATTTGCTTTTGCGAATTATGTTGCTGACGGGGTTCAGAACTAGCATTCTGCCTTGCACTGCACTCAATCATTTGGAAGACAGATAAGAACCGATGAAAAGCAATGTTGTGTTTTAGCTCTGAATTTCCGGTTGGGATAGTCATCTGTCATAGTGGGATTGAAGCAGCGACATGGATCAAGATTGTGGCACGGCCGCCTAAACTGAATAAGGTTGGTCTGGATGTAAAGTTAATGCCCTGTGACCGCTCCGTCCCGTCTTCGTGATATCCCCGCCTTTTTGAAAAAGAAAGAGAGAAAGAGAGAGTATGTGCGTGTGCACGAAAGAAAGTTACCCAGGATGTGCGGGATCGTGTTCGACATGAGAAAAAAAAACCTTGACTGTAAAATATTGTCACGCCACAGTTCTATATGTGTCACAACGTCTACACGTGTGTACAGACCATCGAAGACGAAGCGTCAATGAACATAGCCAACATAACTCGTCTATCATTCTACGTCAGAAGGAGAACAACAAACCATGGAAGCTGTTGTTATGGCGCATTGGGCTTTTTCACCAACTGCAAAAGAGTATACTGATGGCCATTTCTATCAAGAGGTGGTATGTAGCTCCCCTTTTATCCCGATAACTTGGAATATCTAAGACTTCTCGTTATAGAGGGCTTTGAGGCAGTAACAAAATACCGAGAGTTTTTGTTTTTTTTTTTCTTTCCCTAATCATAGGCCAGGTATCACCATCATTTTATCCCCCCACCTTCCTAAGAAAAAAGCGCGAGGGGGGAGGGGAGGGGAGGAAATGTCTACATATAATGCGTTGTTTGTTTATCTGATATTCTTCTTCATCAGTTTCTCTCTCCTCCCTTCTCTTTTTCTTCCCCTTTCTTAATTACCTCAAGAGTTCCTAATTATGTTTCGCTTGGCAGCTGTTCGAACTACCCATGCTCTTGGTCGTAGACATGCTTCGACCAAAGTGTCCCTTCAAAATCTTGAGACGCGCTGGAAAACGCTCTCTACAGCCGAGCAGAATACCATTGCAAAACATCTTGAGGAATTGCAAAAAGGAGACTGGAAGGCATTGACGGCCGAAGAAAAGAAGGCAGCTTGTAAGTTTTCTTTTTGCAATTGATCTAGCCAGAATAGAAACAGATTGCTAATATGCTTTTACCAACCTTTTAGACTTCCTTGCTTATGGACCTCATGGCCCTCGTACACCTAGAACCACTCCAGGTCACGGTCGCCGTGTCTTCCTCGGTGTCTGCGGTACCATGACCTTTTCAGGTCTACTTTATCTGACAATGCGTATGAATGGTAAAGTGACTCGACTCGAATGGACTTGTATATGGTTACAGCTATACTCATCCTATGAACTCCTTTTAGGCGAAGAACATCCCAAGACGCTTAGCAAGGAATGGCAGGAAGCAACGAATGAATACCTTAAGAGCCAGAATTCGAACCCTATCATTGGTATTTCTGCCGAAGATTACAAGGGCAGAGGCTATGTGTCCTGGAAGCCACCATATGAATCCAAGGATTAATCCATAGAGAATCAAAACTCTTAGATACAACTGTATAGTTTTTTCTTTTTATTTTACTTTGTTACGAAAAAAAGTTTGATTACTTTTTGTATTTCAATCGATAAATGTCTATACCCTACATTTTTTCCAACCGACAGGAAAGTTGAGCAATTGATACATTTTTCATTGTACCCATTGTCCTTTGCTATTATGCTCACTAGATAAATGACTGGATAAATTATTACGAATTTGCTAAAAAAAAATACAATCGTTTGCTAGGGTCCTACTTATGGGTCGTCAACTGAATCAGTTGCGTTTGCTAAGACAGCATAGTATATTCAGAGCTTTAGAATATTTGGCAGCGAAGAACCACGTTACTGAAAGCTTAGTTTTCACGGATCAACTCTGATTTATCATTTGTTATTCGCAAGTTGCTTTCAGGTCATTGCACATATGAATGGGGTAAGGCACACGTTGGCTGACAGCGTGCACAATTTATCAAGAACATACAATTTGTTCGCCCATATCAAATTAGGCTGATCCCTGCAAAAGTTGACCTCATCCTAAGGCAGATTCCTTCACTTAAACAGTTACTTGTTCTAGCATGTGGTTTTCCAGGTTTTTAATATTTTTTTTCTTCCCTTTCTTCATTATTAAATTCATGGCGAGCGAATGTAGAATAAAATGTATGCTGTTTCGGACGTGCGGGTATTTTCCTCAGTGACTAAAACGTCCCGCTCAGAGACAGGATTGATTGTTGTATCGTCAATATGAAGCCACTCGCCATTTTGTCTTTTGATATGGCACGTATAGTGACCTCCGCCAGCAGATGCACCAAGATGATATACAACTGGTAAAAAGTAGATTAAGCACAGGCACTTTCAGAACATGATCCAAAATGTTTTACCTCCAAAGAGTTGGTAAGTAACAGGACTTGACGGTCTAGTTGACGGGCCCATCCATTCTGTATACCGCCACAAATACGTTATTTCTAATCCCATGTACGCTTTCAAATCCCAACTTACCAGGATCAATTGTCAATTGCGTATCGTACTGAACCTTTTTCCGTAACTTTTGCACGCCGCCAACATTATCAAATACAAATCGCTTCAGATGGAAGACAAGCACAGGTGGTAACTGATCAAGGAACACTTGCTTGGTTGCTTCCACACGCACTCCTTTTGGAGATAAATAATCATGCATGATCTCTGGAACAGTCATGTTCTGAATTGCGTCGCGTACCGAATGTACGTTATCTGCTTGGATATCCAATGGTAATGATTGATATGGTTCAAGGTTGACTGAATCCTTTGCGCCTGGGCATCGTAAAACGGATCGTAATTTGCCGCCAAAAATTTTGCTGATGGGCGATTCATCGAAATTGGCCTACCATAACCCTTAATCATCTCACTGATGCCCAATATCGCGTATCCTTCAATATCTCTTACCATTCTCAGACTGCTCGTCTTATTCTTAGGTCCAACTTCCAACCATCCTTCCTGTTGTGCATTCATGGTCGCTCTTTTCTCTGTCTGCTCTTTCAAAACTATGCAATACAGATCCCAACATCAGCTTGATCCACATAACCCTTCCCGTGGCTCTTCTTACCTGCAACCATTTCTTCGTGTAATCCGTCCAACAAAAAGCACAAAAATTCCTCCGCATCTTCTTGCCGTCCCTAACAATTATGAGACGATGCCCTTCTTCTAATTGCGTAACGTATAGCTACTGTGAAAATATTTACCTTGAGTGAATCAAATCGTTTCTGCCCACGCAGGGCATCGTACACATATTCTGGGACAAATGGTTCGCCGTATTCCTCATCAGGTAGGATGTTGACGCCAGTTTGAGAGCGGAACTCGTTTATAAACTCAATTCTACATAGGTCAATTTTATCGTTAAATATGGTCATGTTAATCATTGTGGAGATGCTGCTGCTTACAAAGAATCCAAAAGAGGAGTCTTGCTTTTAAAAGTGTGCACAACATGGTTGCTGATACTCTTGATAAGGTTATAGAAAGGTGGACAATGAGATAACGGTTGAAGAATCTACGCATAGGTTAACACACTGGTACCTGTCCTTATAGCATTTACTTACAACATTCATAAAACATGTATTGACGTTATTGATCAATCCTCTTGGTTGTAGCAATGGTCCTCCGTAAGACGGCTCGTATTTGTTGATAATTTCTGGAAATTAGAGCGCACATTTAGTATCACAGACCATAGGTGGTTCTTTTCGTTCTTTAATACTTGCCTGCAATCCCGGTGAACTTGGGTGTAGGTGGTTGAATTGCAGGCTTATCAGATTGATTGCTGACAATTTCTTGGGTTTTGGGTGCAACTGCGGCAGGCTTGGCGACGTTATTGGGCGATTTCAAAAGGGCTGCCCAACTTGATGGTTTGGGTTTACTAATGCTCTTTTCGACAGCCGCTGGCTCGACTGCGTCTTCTTTGGGTGCTTCTTTTGGTAATGTTTCAGGTTGAGTCTCCACCACAGGTTCTTTCACCTGATTGATTGTTTTCAATGGCGCATGTTTCCTACGTTGAATGCCAGTAGCAAATGGGGTCTATAGAAACGGATTGATTGCGATGATTAGCCAGATCTCGAACCATTTGTGTGCAATAGTATACCTTTTTCGGTGGAGTCAAAGATACACCTGCTTCACTAAGGACTAGGTTAATTTCTTCTCGACTAATGTCGCCAAATGATATACTTGGCGACGTGATCTAGGAAACGGCAGGTTAACACTAAGCAATTTTTTGTTGTTGTTCTGGTTGCAATAGAAGCGGTTACCTTCCCGACGGAGGGCATCGTTTGGTGCGGCGTAATCACGAGTGGAGGAATGGTGTTATATGTAAAACAAAAGCAAAATGGAGGGGTTGTTTGTACAGTCTATTAATCACAAGGCACTCTTTTTTTTTGTTTTCCTGTTATTTTTTGGTGTGTAAAGGGGGAAAGAAAAAGGTATGATACAGAATAATATAGAATTAAAAGAGAATTTTAATGTAAGAGCTTTGTGTGGGCATAATTTTATAAAGGCTGTGGCAATGAAGAAGTTTGGGATCGAGCCTTTCGTCTCTCTCTCTCTTTTTTTTCCCCCGTGAAAGAATGACCACTATTTTTGCGACGGGTCGGGGCTTACGTACGGTGTTTCCACTCGAAATTGAGACGGAGTGTGAAATTTTATCTGTAAGAAAGATTACGCCCTTCATTGTCAGAATAAAAAGGTATATATATACCTATCTTTCGGATAGTTTATACTATGCGGCTACGTTTAACAAACGTTGAATTAACTAGCTTCAAGGAGAAGCACTTTTCTTATAATGGATATACTAATTTTGTCTAAATCGTGGCTGCACTATTAGATATGTAGATGACTACCTTCATAACAACGGTGATTCATCAATATGTCCAGAATAAAATGGAATACCACTTCATCATCATAAGACAGTATTAAAGTTCTTGGGGAATACTGGATTCTAGCTCTTTTAGGCGGCTTACTAACGCTTCAATGTCTTTAAAGTCTGGAAATAAATGTGTTGTTTATGTAAATCATTCTGCAAGTTATTTGAACAAAGGGAGGTCAAAGCGGACGGGCAATTTAGACCTTTTAGTGATGGTTTCAACATCCGCTATTTAGAGCATCAGAATACTCTACAATGATGAGGATGATGCTGCCAGGGGAAGTATCGATCCTTCCTTTTAGAACAGTACGATAATAAATGATGTTATTACTAGATACATTCAACGGAGTACAAGTCCCAGCAGTAAGACATCCGGGGAAGAAGCCCAACTGATTTCACGTTGGAATTGCAAACAGATAGCTTGTAAACAAATGAAGCAAAAAAAAAAAAGTTAGATGAAGGGGGATAGCCCATCAAAAGAGTCAAGCAGTGCAAATATCCAACGTATAAATCCCAATTTATGACAATGAATCAATATACTGTCGCCATATAGTTCGCCTTGGCATCCCACATTCTGTTTTGGAAACTTAGACAACAACCGGTTTGCTGGACTCGCCTCGCACTGGTACGTGCCCAAAATATTGCCAATGAAACTACGGACTAGAAAATCATTCCCGAAACGGAGGCATAATGCGGCCAATAGCTTTGAGTTGAAAAAAAAACTATATGCACGCGAGGATTGAAGAATCTTGCAGTAAAAGGATCTATCCGTTTATTCCTTGGGAAAATCAGGTTATGCATTACCCAACTTACGCCAGTCAATGTCTAAGCTATCGGTTTTTTCAGGTCATCATTCGCTTTCTCTTTTTAATAGAGTTGAAGTTCGGTCTCATACCGGGTATCACTTTTCATTGGCTGCCGTGTTGGTTCGCCAGAGTGCAAATTGTCTATTTTTGGGAATAAAGCGGGTCATATGAAATAGACCAAAGTGTGGGGCGTAACGGCTTATACTCCCATTGGGAAGGTGTCTTTGTGAGTAAGGTGGAATCAACCAATCCAAATCAGTTATTTTGGCCAAAGATCTTATTCATTTTATATCCATACTTGCTTCCTTTTTCTTTTGCTTTTTCTGCTGTGTTTATCTTCCCACAAATGGATGAAGATTCTAATGCAAAGTACCAGCTGATCCAGAAAAAATTAATTCGAAAAATTGACTTGAGGTTTTAACCTTTCCACAGAGCCAAGGTTGTTAGGAAACACAAACTCACTTATATACATAGATTGATACCATGGCTCTCCCTATTATACTTGATGCTCAGCCTTGACCGAAATAATATTGGAAATGCGCGTTTAGGATCCTTGGAGGCTGACTTACATCTTGTGGGAAATGAGTACTTTACTGCACTCACTATATTTTTCGCCGGTAATACAAAGATAATGTCAAAAGGAAAAGGATGTGTTAATCTGGAACAAATTAAGGTTACGTTATCTTCCATATACCCTCCAACTTAATGGTCAAACGGTAACCATGACATAGATGGGTCACATCTAAACCTCACTTTACTTCCAGTATGAAACCATCGCGCTGGATTTCCGGCACTATGATACTATGGGGTGTCTCGTCTCTATGGTAAAGGGGGAAAAAGCAAAGGATAGATAAGATAACATCCTTTGATATCGCTCATTTCACCAAAATGCAACATAGCCAAGCTTTCACGCATAATGCAGCAGGGCTAATTGCTTGCCGATTCTGGTTGGGCGCGTTTGAGACCGGTGTTGGACCTTCCACTCCCTTATTCCTTTCGTTCTGGTATCAGAGAGATGAACTGGCACTACGTGTACGCAAAGACAAGAAGGAAAACAAAGAGAGAAGATACAATTTTCCTCATTTATGTTTATTTAGGTTGCCATCTATTTTGGTGCGTCCACCGTTGCTGGAGCCTTTGCCGGCGCCATCGCCTATGGCGTACTTGGCAACTTGGATGGAGCGCATGGGCTAGCTGGATGGAGGTAGGAAGGCTAATAAGAACAAAACAAGAAGGATGAATATGCAAGACATAACTTTATGGGGTTTGTGGAAACAGATGGCTTTTCATCATTGAAGCGATACCCACGATTGTGTTTGGTTTCCTAAGCTTTTACGTTTTGCCTAATATGTAAGTAGTCTTGCTCGTCGGAGTGCAGTTATGTAACCAATACTTTAACTTTAACACTTTAATCTAGGCCGGAATCAACAGGAAAATGGCTGACAGAAGATGAAATGAAAGTAGCCATTCAACGTACGCGACAAAGTGGCAATACAGACGAGAGACCTTTTGATAATAAACAATTCTTTGCCGCTCTGCTGGATTACAAAAATTGGCTTGCAGGTGAGTGGCAGAAGACTACAATGAGACAAATGCATCTAATATATCGATATTGTTGATAGTGATTATCTATATTGGTCTTAATATTGCCTTGGCCAGTTATGCTGTCTTTCTGCCCACCATTATCCGTGACATGGGATTCGGGGCACTTCAAGCCCAACTGTTATCCATCCCCCCTTATGTTGCTGCTGCCATCCTTGTTTTCGTAAGTAAATCAATGGATGCATGTTTGTTTGTACTCATCTAGAGTCACTTTTAGTTTGTATCATGGAATTCGGATAGGACATTGCAACGTGGCTATCATATAATGGCCGTCTGTGGACTGGGTGCGCTTGGATACATCTTTTTATTAGCAACGCTCAATGTGGGTGTCCGCTACGCTGGTGCGGTCCTGTGCGCTTGTGGCATTTATCCAATTATCCCACTGGTACGAACTATGTTTCTCTTCAAGTATAACATACTGATCTTCGTGTTCAAGACATTATCTTGGGTTTCCAACAATCAGCTTGGACACACTAAAAGAGCGGTAGCTATTGCTATGGTTAGCATGATAGCACAGGTAACTGATAGTGACGTGTGCATAGTTGCTGTTTAACAGACCGGATGATTTGGGTAGTGTTTTAGCATGGTTGGGACTCAGGTAAGAAAAAAAGACTAGCTTATGTGTGTATGCAAATCTCGATGTAGGTCTACAGAACTGAAGACGCTCCGCGCTACATCAAGGGACACATCGTGTGTCTTGTTTTTCTCTGCCTAGCAGGCATTTCAGCTGCCTTGCTTAGATTTCTGCTGAAAAGAGAGAATGACCGTCGCGATCGCGAGTTCGGGTTACCAGCATCAACAGATTTATCCGGATTACATGATCTGGAAAAATTGCATGACAATCATCCTTCTTTCCGATACGCTTTGTAAGACAATAGAACACTTTCTTATTTCAACAGTAAGACATTTGATAGTCTTTTCATAATGCTTATAGATGGGTGTTTGTGTGCAACCACTAAAAAGAGTCTTGTCTAAGTATGTCCATACCTAGAATTGACATAAATTGTTGCCATTAATAAAAGTCATTACTTCCGCCAAACAGGCATCTAGACGTCCAGGTGATTAGTTCTTAACTTAAATATATCATATGCTCTGGTATAGAAGTTTCTGAGATGAACTAGCTGAAGGTTGGATGACTTTGCTCTTTGCTTCTGTTGTGCTTGAATCTTACTGCGCCCTCAGCGATGGTTCGAGTGTTTGCATGTTTCTTGATTTAAAACTGTACTGCGCTATATCTTTTTATGTTCATCACTTGAAAGCTGGATCCACATGGCTGCTAGAGGAGCAGAAAATGTGCCAAAATACAGGATGTTTTTATATATTGAAGACAAGGAGATGGTATGGCAGTGCTGTACTCACTACTGCTGCTGTTGTCAAGTGGAATCATTATACTTTTTTTCTGTTGCAGTTTGTTTGGTGGAAGTAGAAGGGTGCAAGAATATAAGAAAAGAAACAGATAAGGCATTGCTGGCTCAGGTGGTGTCGAAATCGTGGAGTTCTATGGCCGTTTGCAAGAAATCCAGATCGGGCTCTACTCGACGTTGCAATACGACGACTGCTTTTGTTGGATTCAGTTGCAGTTTCCAAACGGTGCGTCCAGGTTGGGTAAAAGATCGAATCAGAGTGCCGGTTTGTATATCCCATAGTTTTACTCTCCCGTCACTTCCACCTGTTAAGATACGCTTCTCATCCACCTGGAGACAGGTGACCGAGTTATCATGAGCTGAAATACGATGTTTACATTCAAATGTGTTCAGGTCCCAGACGCGCAGACACCCGTCTGAACCACCACTCACAAGGATCGGGAGCGAGCGATGGAGTTGCAGGTGGCCAACTAGGCTTGTGTGTCCCCGCAGATTTGCAATGCAATGGCCATATTGTGCAGACCATATCCGGATATTTGTATCGAGTGATCCGGTGATGACATGCTGACCGTCAAAGGCAATTGTATAGATTTGTGAATGGTGGCCATCAAAGACATGGAGGCATTCTCCTGTGTCTGTGTCCCACAACCGCGCAGTTGTGTCGTACGAACCTGAGGCAACCCTGCTGTCATGTACATCCAGACAGCGGACACTACCCCGGTGACCCATACACAGATGCTTGAGCGTACCACTTTCGATATCCCAGATCCGAAGGGTGGCATCGCGTGAGCCGGTCACGACCACCTTCTCGTCGCGCATCTTAAGACAACGGATTGTGGACGTATGGCCCCGTAGTACATGCCGAAGTTTTCCCGAGTTTAGATTCCAGACACGAGCCTCCCTGAAAGATAGCAAGAAAACCAATGTTAGGGGATCAGCTGGCATGGGGTCAAAAGAGCCAAGAAAACCAGTGAAAGAATGAGGTGTATCTCTTTTGTTTTTTACCTGTCGCAACCACCAGATACAAGAACATGCTGACCTTGAGTTGTTTTTACAAATTCCAGAGCCCACACACCGCCATCATGACCCCTTAATGTTCGGATATGCCTGCCTGATTGGCTGTCAAATACTTCAATCCGTTTATTATCACAGCCAACAACGGTAAAGTCGTCGTCAATTTGGAGACTCGTGACAAGACCAGTGCCGATTTCATTTGGACAACTGACGGTTCGACCTGTTCCTTTGATCCAGGCAGTTTCAATCTTATGTTTCCGTCTGTACAAGTCGCGATAGGAAATAGGTCGCAGTTCTAAAAGCGGTCCATGATGTTTTTGGTATAGTTCTTTCCATAATTCTTCATCCTTTACTAAAGCGTTCCATGTGGTAGAGACGCGAGAAGCGTTTGCAAGTGTTCGAGGGTCGTCAATGAAGGAGAGGACATGCAATGACAACTCCAAAGGTAGTTGCTTTAAAAAGTCAATTTTGAGTTTAGGTTGGATGAGGGTATTAATGAATGCAAGCAAGTGATTGTCGCAACAGCTGAGTATTTCTGACAAGAAGAAGCGCTTTTGTTGTGTAGTAAGTTGTTGAAAGGTATTCTTGACCTTTGCCATGTAATTTCGTTGACTTGTTGAGGATGAGAGGTCTTCATCTAGGGGGAAGTCTGTATATATCCACTGTAAACGTTTGACTGGTCTATACACACTTTCTGGCGGTGTAGAAGGCGGGGATAAGTCATCTAAGAAGGCACCAAAATCCATGAGTCGGAAACAAATAAGAAGAACGTTTTCTGTGTACAGAGACAGAGGAGATGAAAAAAAAAAAAGAAAAAGAGGAAAAAAGTTTAAGGGTGAATAAGTGGAAAAAGAGAAATGTTGAAAGAAGAAGAAAAAAAAAAGACTACAGGAAAGGGTTTAATGCTGTCTATTTTGACGAAGGGGCTTAATTTGTGTTTGATACGTCTTTATTATGGTTATTTTGAAATGCCTTTTGTTTACTCATACTCCCAATGAAGGAACACACACGACTACTGAATTGTACTTCATTGACGGAGACTCGCATTGTGTTACCATCATTTGCTTTATTGGACCTGCAAAACTATCCCTGTTTGCGGAACCTTTCATTTTCCAATCGTATGCCTGTATAGACATCTCGCTTTGCGTTTAATTCTATCGGTTCATCATATTGGCAAAAGACACTTTGCTGTCAAAAACAATTTCGCACTGCAGCAGCACAAGTCTTCTTTCTCTTTATCCTGCAGTATCTCGTAATGGTTTTGTGATGCCCCATGGCAACATCAACCATGAGCAGGTCGCCAACTCAAAGAACCTTTTTGGTTGATAAGTGCTATTCAATCATGGAAACCAATAGACCCCCGCATATTCGGCAGCAAAAACCTTAAAAGGTCAACAATGACAAGAGGAAAGGATGAGACCGTACGGGATATCGATGTATCAAAGCAGACCTTCTGAAGCTGAAGTTCGAAAGCTGACTAGGGGTCTAACACTGATAGACAAATTTGTTAGTAACACTAGATCGCCAATAGTTGGATGGAGGAACCTGATAGACATCTGGTCAATGTCTTCAAAGACCGGAAGAACGGACCAAAACCCATCCGTCCAGGTGATCACGGAACAGGGCCTTTTAACCCAGGAACTGTGTTTCCACTTAGCTGCAAAGAACAACCCAAGATACATCAACCAATGCCACTAATGGATCCATTATCGTTAATGTAGGGACGAATTTACCTCGCTAATTTATTATTCTATAACAAGTCTGTTTGCTATCTTGAACATTAAACATATAGGGCATGCTTAAGGATAACCGATAGACCAACGCGTTTGAGCAAAAACTAACATTAGCTTTTGTCGCTTTGAATCTCAATCCATTCTAGCTTCAGAGACATAATCCAAGCTGAATCGCTTCACGATAGCCAGAACTGAGGCAGTACCTCGGCTTCGTCAACAGGATTCTCAACAAATAGAGACTTTTCCAATGGCAAAAGGGCGTTACCTGGTCATGGGTAATTCTCCGATTGGTTCCAAGGATATTAGAAGATGCGCCATATGGCATGGATTGTGAGATATTTCTTTTCCTCCATATTCGCCGCAATAAGAGAAAATTAAGGGTCACGATGCATACTGGGGCATGACGATGAAAACACGGTAAGCGATACTATCCAACATGTGCTGTGGCAACATACGAAAAAAAAAAAAAAGGATCGTGCTCGAAAGACTTTGAGCACGCGATCATCGGCCTTTAAAGTATCAAACATAGTTAAAGATCTCGCACATTGCTCCACGGCATCTGATGATCTTATGCTTCAGCTATAGATAAAAAAAAATTCAATAGTTGACAGTGCATACCAAACATAGTATTTCAAGTAGAAAGGAGACCACTTTCTATGTATAATTTGAGCCATTCATAAAAGCAAAATCTGTCTGGAATAGCATGGGTGGTTTGTCAATAAAGCCATATTAGAAGAGTAAAGTATTGCATAAAAGTTGGGTTTTATTATTTATCCTTCCAACAACTGCACAATTTTTGTAGAACAAAAGAGTATAAGACTTGATCACAATGTAGCCTGGACCTTGAGACCTTCCTAGCAAATGGAATGGTCACTACATGTTTATTTTAGTTGCAATGGAAGAAAAGGAAATGATGACTAGACAGAGGAGGGTAACAGCTGCAGAAAGAAAGTTTAAGCAGAGCCATTTTTTTTCTTTCAATACTCTCATTTTCACTTTCAAGGGACCTGCCTGATCCGAGATGATGAGATGGTGAGAACAAACCAAAGGCGGCAATTAAACTATATGCCATATATAGACTTCTGTCCCCTCCCTCAGACATTAACCCTTTTTAGGTTCACGGCATAACTATATATCTTGCTCATGTACCAACAGCCCACCTGTCCACCTCCCTTTTCTTCCCTAAATCACTCCACATGTTGAAATCTCATGACCATGGCTTCTCAAACGATAGTAGTACGTTCACTGCTTTGACGTGTTGTGCTCATTATATCTAACGATAACAACAAGGTGCTCGTTCGTTTCTCTTAGACGATAGCGAAGACGAGGAGCAGGCCCTACCTCGAAATGCATCAGAAACACGCGCACTACTACCAGCAGAAGATTTTATTCCTAGATATTATACTTCATCACCACGCAAGTTATCGTCTATGTTTTCTTTTCGCCTGTCGCTAGTCCTTGCTGACAGAAAACCCTTACTTCGTTTTAGTGCCTTCTGTAAGACTTCTTCAAGACGAAAAGAGAAGTCTCTGGGATACCCTGAGAACTCGGTCCAAATATTATCTCCCTATTTTTAACTGGCTTCCGCTCTACAACAGTCATCTTTTCCTAGGAGATCTTTTAGCTGGTCTTACAGTTTCTTGTCTCTTAATTCCTCAAGCGTTGTCCTATGCGACCGCCCTCTGCAAACTGGAAGCCATCCATGGATTATACGGTATTGCATTTCCAGCCATCGTATATGCTATTTTTGGAACGTCAAGGTAAGAATAACTCTAAAACCGTCAGCGCTTCAAGTTTGGGTAGACTTGTGACATAACGGCGCTGCATTGTTTTATCTAGACAAATGTCGGTCGGGCCAGAGTCGACGCTCGCCCTACTGATTGGCTCCTCCATAGCCCAACAAGAGCACATCCGGGACCATATGGATCGTCTTGCTTGGGCTTGTCTAATGACATTCTTCACCGGTGTATTTACTTTCTTGCTCGGTATCTTCCGTTTGGGGTTTGTTGATAGCTTGATGAGTCGTGCCTTGTTGCGAGGGTTTGTGTCTGGTGTGGCAGTCGTAGTCATGGTCCAGCAAAGTATTAGCCTCCTTGGACTTGTCGAATTAAGTGAAAAAGCTGGTATTTCGGAGGCGTCCTCAACCATTGAGCGCTTCTGGTTCGTTATAAACAATCTCCAATCCGTACATAAGCTGACGGTTCACGTGTCGGTCACGTCAATTGCCATTTTGCTGGGCATGAGAATGATAAAATCCAAATATGGACGTCCCACGTGGCTTCAGTTGTTTCCAGAGGTGTTACTAGTAGTCATTGCCTCTATCTTGATGACACAGTATTTCCATTGGAATGAACAGGGTTTGGCTATCCTGGGCGAAGTCGGTACCTCTACTATTCCCCTACCATCCTTACCACGACTGCCATCACACAAATATCTCAAAGACCTATTGGTTAGCTCCGCCTTAATTTCCGTCATCGGTTTCGTGGAGAGTATCGTCATTGTCAAGACCTATTCGAGTCGATACAATTACGCCGTCAGCGCTAATCGCGAGCTTGTCGCGTTAGGCGCGGCTAATATTTTCAGTGGGCTTTTTCAAGGCATTCCAGCATTTGGCTCCGTAAGTTTTAGGACGTCTCCGTTACATGAATCACATCCTAAAGCGTATTTACAAACAAATAGGTATCTCGCAGCAAGATAAACGACAAAGCAGGCGCTAGGACGCAAATGGCAAGTTTAATCACTGGCGTCGTTGCAATTTTGGCAATCTTGTTTTTGCTGCCCTATTTCCATTACCTACCAAAAGCTGTCCTGTCGGCTATTATTTTTGTGGCTGTCCTGATGCTGCTGGTGGAGCTACCCGAAGATCTTGTTTTTATCTTTAGTATTGGCGCTTGGAAGGACTTAAGTTTGCTCCTTGTAACCTTTTTGGGCACCATTGTGATCTCTTTAGAGTTTGGTACCATTGTCGCTGTCACATTATCCTTGTTCCTAACAATCAAGGAAACAAGTCGGCCTCGTATCACCATCATGGTAGGAAATCGTGCAATAACCCCTGAAAAAAAATTGGAGGATTGAATTTCTGGTACAATAGGGACGAGTAAGAGGGACAGATCATAAGTTCAGACCTATCGAGGAAGACCCGGAAGAAATTGAACATCTTGAAGACGTCTTAATTGTTCGCATCGAAGAACCACTATTCTTTGCTAACACAGGTAATTCTGAAGTCCTGATACATGCTCAGAAAGCTTAGATAAGTTCTTTTCATATAGGTCAGCTAAAGGATAGATTACGTCGATTGGAGCAGTTTGGTGATATGACTACGCATCCATCAGAATCACCAAGGCGTAGAGAATCGTCTTACACTATCTTTGATGTTGGCAGCATGCCGTCCATTGATGCCAGGTAACTTTAAAGAAACTATGAACTTTTTGGCTGATAGCTAATAACGTTACCGCTAGCGCTGTGCAAATTATGAAGGAGATTGTTGAGGCTTACCATGCACGAGATGTGGCTGTCTACTTTGTTCGTCTCCGTGAAAAGCCTATGGTGCTGTTCGAGAATTCTGGACTTCTCAAACTTGTTGGACGTGATCATATATTCAGGAAGGTGTCAGAAGCGATCGAGGCGATTGAGAAAGACATGCTGAGCATACACAGTACTTGATAATGGGTGTTGGTTGGGACTTGAATGTCTGTTTTGGACTTCTTTAATTCGGCGACTTCCTTCTTTATTTGTAACAATCATACTACCTGCTTCATACAATTACCATAGTGATTATAATACCCCCTTTTTTTACATATAATCCAGCCCTTGTAAGTTATATAAATGAGACTATAAGGGTGCAACATGTTTTAACTGAGTTAAGTTCAATTTTTATTGCCTACTGCCATTCTGCGCAAACCAGATAGCCCTCTATGACACTGACAATCCGTCAGTGAGAAAAAGTCCACACGGAACAATCGATTTCTGTACAAACCTGGTCTTTGTATGCGTCGTTTCCTGATGACCCCTCTGATTCCCTGCATTTTCGCGTCTTTTTTCTGTAAACCCCTGCTTAACTACCCTTCCTTCCCTGTAAATCCCTACCAGTTTCCTGTAGTTCTGTCACGATCCTTGTTTATACTCATGCAAATTATAAACTTATCTACTCATACGTTTCTTCATCAGAACCATTCTTACCACGGTTACCAACATAATGCACTAATTGCTCATTTTAAATATATTATCATCTACAAAGTAACTACTAGCGTCCTAGAGACCAGAAATCAACTACTGTGTCCGTGGTCTAGCCCGGCATCTTTAGCAGGCCACTGAGCAAGAGGAGAAGAAAAGCGCAATGAGCATGCTGGTCTATTAGACTCAGCCTCGGTATGGTCTCTTCCTTGATAGGGCTGACCGGACTTTTCTCGCTCACTGTAGCAATCATTGGGCGCATTGTACGACATGAGAGCGAAAACTTTGCTAATTCCAACGAACTGCAAGTGTGTGCTGTCTTTCAGCAATTTAAAACTAGGGACGACAAACGCGTTAGATAAAAAGAAAAGGTAGGGTTAGCTGTGTATTAGCTCACGGGAACATTGCTAACGAGTGAATCGGAAAAGTTATCAAGATGTATAAACTCGGTAGGAAAAATTGTAAGGAACACCAAGTTTTTGCCAAATCCAGTACTTCCCCGGTGTTTCATCAAGGATCTCTCATTGATGGATACTACAAAATGGTCGTGTGTCCGCAGAAATCGGTATTCTGATGAGGTACCTTCTAGTGCGGCGTTACAGTTGCCAATGGGGGCATATCAACGCCCGGGAACAGAGGCATACTATTTGTGAAAGTTTGTTGCTCGTAGCTTTGCCAATGGATTTGCGCCAAAAGCATGGCTTTCTTAAAGCAACGACTATATCATATCCTCAGAGTGTGCAACGATGCGATATCCTCCGTAATACATAAATTGAAGCCGACGTTTAAACAATGAACCGTCAATTCGAATGCCGCACTGCCAATAGGTACGACATGTTACCATTCGCAATAAACTCCCCATTGTTTTGGTAACACACCGATTTACACATCGCCTCCATATTAAATGCACATCACCGAGAATCGGATTAGATACTATCAGAGTTTATCACAGTAATTATTCTAATCTGGATCGAAAATTGAACATTGAAGATGTTGTTTGTTATATGTTAACCATGGATATATTTCACTCATTTAAGCAACTAAGAGAAGTCAACAGGAAAAGCAGCTATCTTTTTCTGGAGAAAATATTTGATCTTGTTCGAGTTTTGCTTTGCCTCTTTTCTGATTTGACTAAGCAATTTTCAACAAGCGAGCACACGTGTACTTGGTCTTGCTCTCTGAATTTCATTAATTTCCCAGCTGACTGACGCAAGAATTGGTCATTTGCAAGGCTTGCTTTTTAATATTTCCAGCGATCGATGTTTGTATCAACAAGAAAAGGCTAAAATTTTCTTTCAAAAAAAGAATGGGATAAAAAGAAAGTGATATGGGCTTTCGTTACAGATAACGCATTGATACCGGCGTAGGTGACTGTTTGATAGATAAGATTCTTGGCAGCCACTTACTGCAAATGGGGGCACATTGGCGCACCATACCACTTGCACAATCCTACCACTGCCTTAGACGTGGTACACACGAGGATGCCAACCCTAATGGGCTAGAATTAAAAGCCTGCTTATAATGCATCAGGCACTTGGTGATTTTCGCTTACAAACCAAGCTTTGATTGAGAAAGATATCATGACAATCTGTTACGTTCATGAGTTTAGGTTGAATAACATGGGCAGTATCTTAACCAAACCATGTATTAACACGGCTAGCAGCCTGTAGAGACCTGCAGTGCAACCCAGCATTTAAATTCAGATATCCTAATATTACCCATTTGAGCTGCGCGATGGCTTCGGAAGCCTCAATAAGAAACGCAAATTTTCGAAGCGTATGACAGGTTTCGGTAAGCATAGGGTAATCATGAAAAATCGTTTATTTTATGTAGATCAGCAAGTTCGTCAATAAATAAAGAATAGATGGGAAGACCAGCTCCTCCGTCCTTAAGCATCATTGGTCACTCCTTCAATGATACCAATAGGGATATTGTAGTACCTAAGATGCTACAGTTAGCAAGGGCGGCTTTTTATAAATTACATGCGGGTAACTTACTTTAAGTGGTCGTTCCAGTTAGTAAACGGAACAATAGAGTTAGAACAGCTATCCGTTTCAAGTTCGCTCTCGCAGATCTCTATTATACCATAGAATTCATGATCAGCAAAAGTTTTTTTATCCAAAAGAAATGCAGCATCACTTACGGACAACGTCTTTGCTGTCATTAATCCAGAATTCAAGACCAGGATGAAGGTATCCAGCAGCCTGAGGGGGCATATGTGGAACGACTAAAGATGATTGAAAAGTAAGAAGATAAGGAATGAGGGGGCAAACGACGTTTACATACCATCACGGTTATGGACTGAACGCCACCACTGAATACCAGTTCCTACAGCGTAATATGCAAAATCGGGGTTACCGACACGGGGTCCACCTGTTTCAACGTTACGATTAATGAATAGGCGTGATGCATAACCCTTTTCGAGGCTTACCGTAGGTGAAAAGACGCAAGTTCTTGTTGTTCAAACGTGGCTCACGTTGGTACAAATCCAAAACGCCCAAGACAGCAAGAGCACCACCAAGAGAATGGCTAGAATAAGATCATATGTTTGTTAGAAATAAAGAGTACACACAGTTATCGCTAGTTTAAATTTACCCAGCAACAATGACTTCGTAGTCGGGATGTTCATCCAACTGCTGTTGAACTAAGCTGATGACTTTCTTGGAAACATCTTGGTAGGATTTGTAGAATCCGGCGTGGACTTTTGCACCCTTGACGGGAGGATAATTGATGGGAATAAAGGTGAAATCCTGAAAGAAAGTAAAAAAGAAAGAGCCTATATAAGCCATCTAATTTCAACGTTCTCCTTTTCCCTTTCATATGGGAAAAGTGTTTGTAGCAGTCTACTTACAGCAAGCCAGTTGACAGTGGATACAGTGCCTGTGAATTGAACGAGTATACGTTAGCCAGCTTATTGCAAAAAGAACCTGCTGATGGGGAGGAAAAAAGAAAACAAACCTCTGAAAACCACATAGATCTGCTTTTTCTTTTCGCTACGAGCAATGTAGCCATTGGTATCAAGGATGGCGGAATCGAACGTCGTGATCAGCTTGACATCCTTTCCTGTCTTGTCACAGTTGGCACATTTCCATTCGCCACCAGGAATGACCGAGGTATAGTACGAATCAGAGCAGAGATAGGTAAAATAAGAAAGATCCTTGATCTGGTCCGCAGTGGCGGTAGAAATGGTGGTACGCTTCGACTTGCTAGGGACATAGCGAGGACCATCGGTGGCATTCAAAGCCATGCCTGCCTTTTGTTCTACATCCTTTGGAAGCGGTCCATTGTGGGCAATGGCTCTTTGCTCTGCCTTGAGGTCGACATGAGCAGGCTTGGAAACAATTCGGGTACGCTCAGGGATAATAGGCGGCAGACCATCGTCAGACTTGACCGGTGCAGCGCTTGAACAGGCAAAAAGACCTAGTAGGGCAACAGACAGCAAGAACGGGGTCTTCATTTTGCGCGAACGGCTACTTCTTTCGCAGTACAAGAGTACGATTGAATTAGCCAAGATTTTCTTTTGCTTTATATACCAATGTAGGGACGAAAATGCGCTCGATCGCCGCTTAGATAGTTTAACGCCAAATAGCCATAGATTGTCGGCCTTTTTGCTATTGCAATTTGTTGCACGATCGACATGTGAAGAAAAGCTCGTCGTTTCTAGGTACGCTGTGAATGAAAACAAGATATAAAAAATAAGCTTTGTGTGTTGCAATTCCGAAATAATCAAAAGCATGGAAGAGTTATCGGGCTGGTATATGTTGCTTATTTTACTGACTTATGGCCTATAAAAGGCATTGATGAATGTTTGCTTGTACTACCGGGATCATCAGGGACAAATGGGGATAGCCGATCATTGGATCAGCTGGGTCTGCGGTTTCCTTTCAAGATACTGGGAACTTGACAGAAAAACTGAGATCGCCGAGCTAAAAAAGAAAAAAGACAAATAGTACAGGATAGGTTATTTTGGCTCCTCTACATTTTACTCTTTTTCTCTAATAGTCCAATTGGTCTAAAGGAGTGACTTCTTCTTTCCCCATAATGTCAAAAATCCTGGGGCACGTCGTACATGGCGCCATCCTTCCCATGGATGCGTCTCTATCAAATCATTCTGTCATCCATAATAACATTTTGAATCTTTTTCCCTTTTTTGCTTACGGGATATTCTAACCGTCGGGAATTAATAGCGGAGACATAACTGAACAATATGTCCAAACTAATCCCACGCGACGTCATAAACTTAGCTCTGTGTATAGTTTATTTGGAATGCTTCACGTTTTTGTCTGACATATTGTGCATAGCACCGAATTTCATCTATCCGATATGATAGCATTTAGCCATCAGATATATGCGTGCAAGTGTATATGTGTCACTGCGTGCTAAGCCCCAAGGACAAGAATCAGTTCCTTTTTCTTTTTTTTTTCTTTTATTTCCCAACGCGTATAATATCAATTCATATTAATCATTCATTGTATGTAAGTACTACATCTCCCACAACGGTTGTTAGATTAATTTTTTTTCCCTTGACTTCCTCGTCGCCATAATAGCCAGCAATGTACCGTCCGAAAGTCGAGTTCTTCTTGATATGAATCTTCTCTGGATTTGTCTGAGATTCGACCTTGATCTTTCCGAGCACTGTCGTCAGATTGAAGCGACTTTCGTAGGTCGCAGGCTAAAAGTTTTTACAGTCGATGAGCGGAAAGAAAAAAGTTGTACCAACTGGGCGCTTGTTTTAGTTGCTCTTACCACTTGAAGTTCAACTGCGCCATTAGCAGTAGCAATGTCAATAGCAGACACTTCATCTGCCACGTTGTTGACAAAGATATTCACGTCCCCGTTTGCTGTACTTGCCGCAAGATTGCCCAGGAGAGAATCCACTGTTCCTTGGATAACCCCACTGGCAGTAGCAAATGCAGTTTTTGCAGTGGTGAGATCCTATGGAAAAGACAGGTTCATTTTTGGTTAAAGGAGGAATATAGGAGAGAAAAAAAAAGGGGGGATAGCTTACATGGACAATGATGTTTCCTTTGGCTGTAGCAAGAGCCAGTGCTTTGCTGAACTCTAGCCCATGTTGAACAGTAATGTCATTGTTAAGAACATGAATGTCAAGGCTAGTCAAGGAATCTTTTGAAGGCAACTGAACTACAATATCCAGTAGGATACATAGTGGACGACGTTTGTTCTTGTCATGCTGAAAATAAGCAGATTGGTTATATTCAGCCAACAATGGAAAGGATTTTTCTTTTCCTTTAGTTACCTTGATTTTTATATCCCAGACACCTTCGAACGATTCTTCTTGCTCAATCCAGATTCTGTCCTGATCTTTTTCGTCTTCTACTTTAATATCCAGCTGGACTGTTACGTGGTCAACTGCATCGGTTTGGATGACCCGAACATTGCCAGTCTACACAGGTTCATATGATATTAGTTTGACTATGACAGAAAAGCGGGAGGCATAGATGTAGTACCTCTGTAATGGATAGGCCAGCGTGTTGCTTTTGTTTGATGCGAAGACCTTTGTAAGCTTCGGGAACTTCGATAATAGAAGGGCCCGACCATGGAATAGTTGGTTGGCCACAAACATGCTACAGTGAATGCAAAAAATAAAGTATTGCATGAATTTTGTTGGTTTTCCTACGGCATGAAAATGATATGTTTGTGCGTTTACCTTAGCGTGACCAAGCTCGGCAGTCTGGAAGTTGATCGGCCTGCAAGAAGAGATCCAATATGGGTGACTTAAGGCGATGATGGAAAGAAAACCAAAGAGCATCCACCACTTCTTGTGAGAGGATGATGAGCGTGTCTTCAGGTTATAGCAACGACATGCATTGGGACACAAAGGTTGTTTTTCATCGTTGTATATCGGAAGTTCAAGGTTTGACATTGTTTGTATGAAGAAAGGGGGTATGAGTAAACTGTAAAGCTGGAAGGTTGATATGTCTGCATTGATCACTCTTTCCTTTATATACTGATTCAGGAAGGAAAGGAAAAATTTCGTCCATTCTTGGCGCTTGGATCCTTGTCAGGCTTGGCTTTTGCGTCCCTTGGCTCGACTAATTTTGGATATCCATAGTAATACAGGTACGACACTACTTGGAAACAAGACAAGGAAGACCCGGAACCGTAACAAAATCCGAAAAGTCAGAATAGGCTAAAAAGCAGTCTATTTGGCCAAAGTAAGAGAAGACTTCCTTTGAAACAACGAGGTGATGAAACTGATGGAAACTTAGGGGTTGAAGACCGAGGGCTAAAGAGTATACAGACACATATATATATTTGTACTATGTATCGTTTTTTTCTTTCCTCACCTCTCAAACCTCCGTGTCACGTAAACAAGTCTAAGTTTCTCTTTTCACATTGTATACACGTACATTGTGCATATGTCTTTTGATTACTTTAATTCCAAACACTTTATGATTTCTGCCTGTCGGAGGATATTTTTACCCAGAATGGCTGTAAAGAAAAAAAAAACCTGATTTTCATGCTTTTTTTCTTTTTTGTCTCTTATATTTATTACTACTAGTACTATACTACTACTATCTCTCTTTTTCCTTTTCTTCCTATTTTTCCCACTATGCAAGATCCCGTGGACATTCTACCAGAAGCAAGTCCGAGTAGCTCAACTTCCGATAACACCTCGTTAGCCGGTGCACCGTCATCCTACGAATCCAGTTACTCTTCGAACTCGAATATGAGTGATCCCGTAAAAAGTTACAACAAATTAAGACGACAAGGTTCTCGCAGCTCCATTCTCGCAGCAGCTGGAAATAAACGTATACAATCAAAACATGGCAAGTAGGCAAAAAAAAAAAGAGATGAAATAATCCCAACCCAACCCAACCCCCCATTACAAACCACTCATGGGATCTTTATCTCGAAAACAAAACAAAAAAGAACTGAGCACGTCAAACTGGGTACAACACAAAAAACATTTCTTTATCTTAAGCAGTGCGGGGAAACCTGTCTGGACAAGGTAAACACAAGTTTTTGTTTATTGGAACAAACTATAAGATTCATCAACACATATGCAACAGATACGGTGATGAGTCACGGATATCCTCTTTGATGGGAGTCATTCAGGCAATCATCTCCTTCTTTCAAGATGGCGACGATACGATCAAGTATGTGCTCCTTCTTTTTCTTTTCTTTTGCACGGAGTCCTAATCATTCTCGACGTTATAGATCCATCAACGCTGGTCATCACAAGTTTGTCTTTGTACTAAAGGAACCCTTGTATTTCGTGGCTGTCTCAAGGACAGGAGAATCCGATGTCCAGGTAAGAAAAGTAAAAATAAAACAAGATTGACATGGATGGTTTACGAAAAGTCCTTCTGATACGTCATATTATTAGCTTCGCGATCAATTATTATACTTGCAAAATCAAATCCTAAGTGTCCTCACGAGCGTCCAGCTGACGCGCATCTTTGAACAGCGCGTGAACTTTGACTTGAGACGGTTACTGGGAGGTGAATATTGCGTGTGCGTGCATCTATCTGTTTCCAAGTTGGCTGATACCTCCATTCTTATTCGACCCAATTGTAGGCACTGAGGTTTTCCTGGACAGTCTTGCTACCTTGTTTAATAATGATCACAGTTTCATGCTAAGCGCACTGCAGTGTCTCCGATTAAGCAGATCGGTTCGCGATCAGGCTGGTTCCATATTATCCAATGGAAGGGTTAAAGTGAGTGAAATGAACTTCGGATGCAGTTTGATTGTTCGTGTTTGTTAAATGATCATGATGATGATCTCGCTGTAAGAATTTACTTTATGCGATGGTTGTGGCTAAAGGAAGGCTGGTGACCTTACTGCGACCGAGGAAACATTCTTTGCATCCATCAGGTAACAACAGAGAATGACGGACAAGCTTATTGTGGAGAGAAAGAGACTGAACGGTTGATCTTTGTAGACCTTCATTTACTATTCAATATGCTAACGGGTTCAACCACTTTCCATACTGCGGAGTCTTGGACGCCACTTTGTCTCCCAAAATTCAATTCGAAAGGATTCCTGCATGCATATATTTGTTATATAGAAAGAGAAATTTCGGTTGTAATGATTAGTACAGACAAGGACAGCTTTTTCGACCTTAGCGAGTGGAAAACTTCGATTGTTGAGGTTAGTATCAACGTGAAAAAGAGGATGATGATGAGGAGCTGACAAGATAGGCAGGCCATGCGGAAACAGTCTGTATTGCAGAGTATTGAAAAAGCTTCGGAGCGAATCTATGTTACGGGTAAGATTCCCAAGAATGGATAAATGCAGAGATATAAACCATTGGACGTAGAGGACACCGGGGTCCCTGCGCTGCTCCACTTCTTGTACAAATCCAAAATTCATGTGCAGTTCACATGTCCAGATTTCAGTGGGCCATATAGCAAAGACGGAAATCGGCGAAGGTTTGCGTGATATGTGCATCAGGGTCCATTTTGTTTACGACATGCATCGCTCCGCCTCTTTAGGTTATACCGACTTTATCAGCATGTCTATGATCGAATGCATTCAAGAGCACGGCCATTGAAATTATATTACCATAATAGTGACAAGGAGATTATTTTGGGATGGGTAAGAGATCACGTTAAGAAAACATAACATCTGTGTCACTAAGTCATTCATAGATCACTTCATCCTTCGAGCTTTACGTTGTCTTTGGAGCTTCAACCCCAAAATCCACTATTATTTCAAGCTCCAACCAACTTTTACGATGGATCAAGAAAAACGAAGAAACGCTATTTATTTTAAATTCTCCAGTCTTTTAATCTAGAACTTCTCATCTCCCTCCTCCTTTTCTCGAAGGTTCATGATCTCCAATTGACCTTTTCCTTTTGTCTCGTTTGTCAGCAGATCGTTAATCACACGGTATTGACCAGGATCAGCAAGTGCAATCTAAAAGAAAAGCAATAAAAAACAGCCAAGCCCGGCTATAAGCTCTCTAGACACAAAGAAAGCAAAGCGTCTCTTACCAATTCGTATTCAGTTGATTCAAAATCTTCATCTTCAACCGAGGTAATCAACGGGATCAGTTTCTCTCGCAACTTTTTCGTTTCCTTCGTTTGTGCCAAAGTGATGCGTAGTCTCATTTGTGCACGTTGAATCGGTAACAGTTGTTTCTCCTGCAATTGTTTGATCACATCAAGTGCTTGCGATTTTGAACTTCGTTTCGGGTTAACGCTAAGGTGGAGATCCTGCATGGCTTTTTCGATCATGGTGACGGTATAAGGTCGTTTCGTTTGTGGGTTGACACATTGATCTGTGACGATATTAGCGATATCTTTCCACATCGACTCTAGCTGATTTGATCTTTCTTTTTCGGCCACTTGGAGTTCTCCTTTCTTTAAAATCTAATGCCCTTCCAAATTCAATACATTGCTATGTAAAAACAAACGCTCTTCTTGCTATATTTACTTCTTGAATCACTTTATCGACTTCGTCTGTCTTGAAACATTTCTCCAAGTCCGTTTTGCTGGCGACTTGACCTTTGGAAACGTTTAAAAAGACGCTGTGAATTTGAAGAACTTCGTCGAGATCTGTTTCTCTAAACGAGTCGGTTAATCATCGCCGAGTCCTGACACCACATACAATAGCCCTACACATTCGATCGCCATTCAAGTACTTTGTTTTTGTAACATGCCAATTCAAAGCGTTTACCGCCTTTGCGTAATCGCACGATGGACACGTTGGTCAGTCTATCGACAAATTCGTATAAGCAACCCTAAACTAGTGCTGTATTCCGTGGTACTTGCTTGATCTGTGTATTAGGCTGCTTAATGACCATGGCGATGACTGTATTGAATGTGCGATGGTAACGCCTTTTTTTTTTCTCCTTTAGGACCGCAGCAGACCCAGTCACATACAGGTGAAGTTCGAAGTACTGTTTATTGCATAACAATTTGCGTTGATTAGGGAAATAATTTGCGATAATTGACGAAACAAAAATTTTCGTCAACTGGAAATGATATAGATAAAGGGCTTGTGAGACATTGCTTCCTCAGGATGATATTTTCTTACTTACCCAGATGATATGCACAGAAAAAGTTGGGGAAGGTGAAAACACCAGTCGTTAGAGAAATGTAAGTTTAAAGTATTGAACTTACCGTTCAAGACGTATAAATCTAAATCCTCGTTACGAGGAAACCACATTCGTAGTGGCGATATCGCTTTTAGCCGGACGGCAGAATTCTGTGGGGCGACCTTGTCCGCGCCAAACCGAGTTTGCAATATAGAACATGTTTTTTGCCGAATTAATGTCTCGTTGCCATAGTGTACGGCAGTGTTTGCAAACTACTACACCATGGTGGGACACAGAATCGGATGTGGTGACTTTCTCCAGCCCTCTCTTAAGGCAGCTGTTGCACACCTGTAGATAAACCATGAGGGGTACATACGAAAAAAAAGACAACAAACCTGAGACGTGTAAAATTCATCGACTGTTGTTGCAATCAATTCCCCTCTCCTTTCTCTTCTCTTTAGCATTTTCCAACAGGTGTTGACTAACGCAGCACGCTTGCCCTTTCTTGACGCATGTCCACTAGCATCAAACATTGCTGATCCGAATACAATTAATGGTATTTTTTTGCTTGCTTGAAATGCCTTTGGATGCCATTTCTTTGTGCTTGGGTGCGGTTTATTTTGCGTTGACCTGATTCCAGACTCTTGTGGCCTATAGGAAATTCCGTTAATATCATTATTTCAGTACTTTGAACTTAGTCTCTGACCCTGATCGCCATTTCAGCTTGTTTTGTTCTCGCCGTTTCAGCGTCTTCCTCCTCCTCTTTCGCCTATTCTTTCGAGTCTTTCTTCGCCGTTGCTTACAGTACTTTTTTCCACCGTTGACTAACACATTAACGAGCTCTTCACGAGCACGCTGTACTCCTTGGTAATTGTTGAAACGCTTCTCAGCCATGTCGAGCCCGTAAAAAGCTGCCAATACTGGAAAGTTATGGGCGAAGCACTCCACGAACTGACGATGTTGCTCTGATGACGCTGTTTTACAGGTCCCTAAACCGGTCTCAATACGAGTGATACCTGCCGCATTCTTCTGTTTTTCGAGTTGCTTCGCTCTCCACGTAGAGCCAGTCATGGCATAATACTCTTTTGTCGACACACGACGTACTTGGTGCCTCTGTGAGCCACTACCGTCTGCAGCTGTGTATATTTGATTCAACCCCGGATCCACGGCCCACGGTTCGAACCACTGCTCGACTTCATCAATGGTAAAGTCCTCGAGGTCAATCTCCGTTGTCGGCACCTTCTCCTTTTGTTTCCTTGCGAAAACTAGATTGACTGCAAATCCATCAGAAAGAATTCTGCATGCGAAACGATGATTTGCATTCCCGGTAAAATCTCCCAAGCTGTACGTATATATTAACACAGAGTGAGTGTTTGAAATTAATGGTAACTATCGCTATTTCCCATACCTATTAAATTCGAAACGAGTAAGATCAAGCGCTTCAAAAAATACTGTGGGTATTCGCTCGGCTGTGTTGGTTCTCGAATGGATAACAGACTTGCCAAAAGTTTTGCGTTTATTGAAACAAAGCGCCACTTACAACTTGGCTTTGGTGAAATCGAGAAAAGACGAGGCAGAGTTGTATCACTAGAATTTTCTTCGGAAGCAGCAACGATCTCATGCTCTTCTTCATAGGAAGACAGGATGTATTTTAACGTTGGAATATACGCGCCAGGCGATGCCGATATGGCTTGCTGTGTTGCAGGCTTGGGCGTCAGTGCCTCTAAATCATCACAAATCTTATCTACAATAGCCACTAACGGCAAATCCGGTTCAATTGAATTATGCCATTGAGGGGATCCACCAGCGATGCGTTCGAAGGCATATTCCGATGCAATATTTTGTATCTCAGTTTTCTTCATACTCTATATACGATGAAACTAAGTTCAGATATACCAAAACGCGATACATACCGGAAAGGCCACTGACAGCTTATGTTCAACAAATGAACGTACCCGAGTTTCGAAATTTTCGACTATATTGTTTGAATAGCATGTGGCCAGCAATACACAAGCTTCTGATAATACATCAGATGATCTCAATTGTGTGCTGGGTGTTTGTTGCATTTGAGGGTGCTTGTCATGAAATTCTCTCCACGAGCTGCTGAGATCTGTTGGTATTTTATCGTTTTTAGTTGTCATTGACTTGTTGAGCACAAGTTGCGTGACCGAATAGAAGAAATTTTGAGTGAAACAGATGGGTGGAATTACTTGATGATCAAGTATATACTGGTTGGCAAACAGTTGAGTTCTTGCAATCACCTCTCTGGTATATTGTGAAAGCTCTTGAACTTTTCTTCGGAACTGATCTTGATGTGCTTCAACGATAACGGAATGTAGAGGAACTTTTCGAGTGAATATTTCGAAACCTTTCCCGAGTTGATCTTCTAAGATCTCCTCGGTCGACTTGGTGTGTTGTGGGCAACTCTTCGCCCGGGTACTTCTATGTTCAGTGGAACTACATGCAGGACATGGATTTGCTATAAAGGTGGTATTACTGGAGCTTGCTTGCTTACTCGCTCGACCCGTTTTCTTTGCTCGTTTGACTGCCACACTCTGAGCTTCTGCCTGGCGCGTCCGCTTAGTACCAGCTATTTGTCATACTTTAAGCGTGATACATTATATAGCAGTGTGCATTGCAAACCTTTGACTTCTCTCATTGGACACAGTTTTGACTTCATGTTTTGATGGCCCCAGAGTCCACAAGAATTACATTGCGACTGATTTGCTGAGGTTGGTTGCTGTCAGTTAACTTTCTTTTATGAGGATGTGTACGTACCCTTTTTCAACCTTTCCTCCTCCTGTAGCTGCTTCTGTAATTCGACATCAGCGGCTTTTTTTTCCTTTTTCTTCTGGATGTAGTCTTTGCCTGTCAAGGCGGTCAGAGACAACATGAAAAAAGACCGGATAAGCGAACGCATATAAAACGCAAAATCATCCATGATGCGTTCAACAGTAAAACAAGAAATAACAACGAAGAAAGGATGATAACAATCAGGTGTACTCACAGTAAACCATTCCTTTTTTTTTCTTGTATTGACAACATTTATTCTACAGGACAGTGTAAACTAACAGTCGCCCAAAGACAGGTTTCACATAAAATTAGCTGATTATCATTGACCTTACCCAAGGGTAATGTCAGATAAGGAACGATTTGTCCCATCCACACGTTCATGATAGCTGTCTGTATAATACCGCGCCTTGCATTGAAAGTTATGGATCATCTTCATATATTATTTCATCCAGCACTTTTGCTATAGTCCGTTACAATTTGTTGAATGTGCAATCGCAATGCTTCTATAAGCGTGCCTGCATGCGACTCGCAACAAAATTTTCGAAGGGCAATTAACGTTCGAGTTCGCAAGAATAAACGCGGTGCATATCGGAATTACACTGACGAACAGTTAGCTATGTTGCTCAATCTAGTGACGTATGAAGGGAAGTCTGCAGCAACTGGGGGTAGACAAGTGGGTATCAAAGAAAGAACAGCTCAGAATTACGTCAAGTTCTACTACAAGAACCAAAGGAGAGAGCTCCAGCAAAGTCTGCACCTGCGAAAAAGAGAGATCCAAAGCCAAAGCTGGCGCAAAAGTACTTTTTAGCTGGCGCAAATTACCATGCAAAAACCAATAGGTTTTTTCAAAAGTTTCTGAAGATTCCACCCAAAATTGTTTGAAGTCTCGGAGAGTCAATTTTTGAAGAATCATCTAATCAAACTTTGAAAATTCGCAATAAGAGATTTTGAATCAAAAGCGTGTTCTCGTTCAGAGGTAAGTGCAACTACATCACAATGACATAGATAATCATCTTAGTAATTATAAGATAATTCTAAACGACCCAATGCTTAAACAATTGAGAACACGGGAAAACATCAGCAAAAATAGTGTAGCCGATTCTGTTTGTTTCATGCGAAACACCAGTACCTGTATGATATATAGAAAGACAATAAGTAAAGCTTGAACCTTATCAAATATATCGTTTACAACAACAAAACAAACTCAGTAGTAATTTTCAACGTAAATAGCTTGAAA
>JNDP01001146.1:0-23623 GCA_000696975.1 Apophysomyces trapeziformis B9324 | reverse complement strand
AAATTTTCGAAGGGCAATTAACGTTTGAGTTCGCAAGAATAAACGCGGTGCATATCGGAATTACACTGACGAACAGTTAGCTATGTTGCTCAATCTAGTGACGTATGAAGGGAAGTCTGCAGCAGCTGCGGGTAGACAAGTGGGTATCAAAGAAAGAACAGCTCAGAATTACGTCAAGTTCTACTACAGAACCAAAGGAGAGAGCTCCAGCAAAGTCTGCACCTGCGAAAAAGAGAGATCCAAAGCCAAAGCTGTCGCAAAAGTACTTTTTAGCTGGCGCAAATTACCATGCTTATGCTGATAGATTGAAGTGCTTTCAATGCTAATGCAAGTTGTTCCACTTCTTCATTAATTTCATCCCCCACCTATTTTCAATCAGTAGGCTTTAACCAAGGCATTGAGATTAAGGGGGTCCCCACTTGTTCTGAAAGCATCCGCAAAACAACTACAGTAGCAGTTGGCCATAAAAGTAAAGATAGGATGGATGATCTACAATATGAGTTTCTGTCTCAGAGCCATCAGTCATATCTCTTGAACCATCATATGGGCAGCTTAACTCATGCAGCAAACGAAGGCAAGGGATTTTGAAAGATCGACTTTCTCATCGACGCGGATCATCCGATGCAATGGATACCAAAAGGATTAAGTCTGACTATCCAACACTGTGGGATAGAAAAGCTGCACATGGTACAGGAAAATTGCATGCCATATTAAATGCGACTTTCAATTACATGAGATATGCGACTTCTGTACTATTTGTATGTTATTTATATTATTTATGCAACCTATGTGGCTTTTTTGTCCCATAGAACAACTATATGTGCGTCAATTTGCCACTTCCGTCAACAACATGTGAAACGAAAAGGCTGTTCGCTTCGTATTTTATTGCTTGATGATTCTGCTGCTTCGATTGTCTCCCGCACCGAGAAAGAGAAACACACTCACATTGTAACGAAAAAGCGAAAAAGAACGCAGAAGAATCGAAGGAAATGTAAGTGTTCTTATCATATTGCATATACAATGAATGATTTATCAGACCGAAGAGAATGCCAAGCCTCTTCATAGTCAACTGACGCATAATGCATCAGTCCAAACGATTGAAAAAGTTGCAAACCCAGTATGAACAAGGCATCATAACCGATCCTAGACCTTTGCAAAAGCTGTCCAATATCACCAGAGACTTGCAGGCGTTCAAGAGAACCCTGGAAAAGCGAAAAAATCCCAAGATGCAGCGCCAAGACATCAAAGACACGTCTTTATTTTTGCCGGTAATTGATCCTGAACTAGATGACCTTATTTTGGAAGAAGAAGGAGAGATCTACGATGAAAGTAGTGAAGATGACGAGAATAATGATGACATTGATGACATTGATGATCTTGATTATGAAGAAAGCAAGAAGAGAAGCAGGACGATAAGGAGGAGGAGGAAGAAAAGGTTGAACCAGTTGATATCACGAACAAAGAGTTTACTTTTCCGGCTGATTTCATGTTGGATCTAGTTACTCAAACTTCGTTGAAGGAACAATACGGAGAACTGGAGCTTATGAACAGGAAGGCTGAGGCAATGGCAGACATATATGGCTTTTCAAGCCTTACGTCATTACGCTAACTGGCGAACCGGCAGTGGATAACTATCCTTTATAAACGCCCAGTTGGTGATCCTCGCAAACAGAATTTTTGAGATACGGGTATACAAAGCACATACCAGATCGATTTTTCTCCAGCTGTATAACGATAGGCTGTTTATCCGTTATTTTTGAATCCCACCATTACATACGAAGTTCTATGCCATGTCAGTGACCAGTTACCGAGGTGTGATGTCGCCCTTCTCGGTGGGCATGTCCTTGCGTACACGACCAAGCTTATCACTTATCGTGTGAACATTATGCGCCTTCTTCGACTTGGGAGCTATTGATCATATCTGCAAACGCCACGGCCTGGATTTTGATTACACAATGACGGTCATTCTCCATGGCACAGCCATTCTTCAAAGTAGGACGCGACAAGACAGGCAAGCCGTTCGGTCTAGGTATGAAAAAAGCAATGGCAAGGGAGTATACTATCCGCCAAATGCCTACAGTACGGCTCAAAGGGAGACATGCATTGTAATCTTTGACAAAGAGATCAAACGTCGACAAATATATTGAAAGAGATGGATAAAAAAGAGGATATGACTGGATGAGCACATCCAGGAGCGTACTTTATTTCCCAAAATTAAAGTCAAATCTTGCGAATTCACTTGGTGCATTTTGGAAATCGCATTAATTGTCATGTCATAAGAGTTCGAATCGACTAATTTTACATCCTGTTAGAAAACTGACGACGCCATACCCAGCTCCTCGCCAAACAAATGCAAGATGCATATGTAGATTTCAGTTCCAATGGACTGCGACTTGGATTTTCATAGTTTTCGAAATTATTTTGGGAAGTACTACATGAACAGAGTATCTGTAATCTGAATAACAAAATCCGTTCTGGAGTGGTTGGCTTCTCTTCTTTTCACTAAAGAAGCGATAGCTTATGAAATTAATATGTTCCGTTGCGGAGCTTCTGATTCGACTGAGAAACTGACTTATGTTCCCTCCGCAACGATTGATACCCTTTTCGGCAGGTATCCGTTTATTTAGCGAAGTCCTGCTTAACAAATATCCTTATCATCTGTTTACATTGCAGGATCTATCTATGGCTCATAGTCAGTCAGGCAGCACAATGGATAATAAAACGCAAAAGCCGGTTGGAATCGTTCTTAAGCAACTTCTGCAGCGAAAATACTGCGGGATCCTGCAATCAAACACATCGATTCAACACTATTTTGAATACAGTATTCTTGTTAAGTCTCACTGTTCAACGTAGTTCGCTTTCGGCTATTGTAACTAAGGAGAAAGGAAAGCTTTTAGCGTCACTCTTTACTGACGCTGTTCGGAGCAATTTGGTTCGCATGGACAAAACCCAGTCCCGCCTTGGATGTTTCAGTTGAGCTGCTTCAGGTTGTCACACCATCGTCTTTCTCTCTCGTCATGGCATCAGCGCTTTTCTTCAACGCAAATGACGGTTATGTAGACGGTATCCTTCGAGGATATCGTTCCGGTATACTGACTTCCGTCCAATACATGAACTTTACGCAATGTGAATCGCTCGAAGGTACGATTGTAGGCACATCTTTCTCGGAAAACTGAGCCTTCGCCTGTATCCAGATTTGCGTCTGCAATTAGCAGCGACGGATTACGGTACTTTCTTGCAGAATGAACCATCACCTATTGCTACTTCGACCATTCAGGAAAAGTTGACACAGCGATTGGTTGAAGAATTTGAATATCTTCGAGCCAACGCGGTTCAACCTCTTTCTAAGTTCCTGGATTATCTTACGCAAGTTGAGACATCATACATCTATACTAGTTACTAATATTGGATTTAGGTATCAATACATGATTGATAATGTCATTTTATTGATCACCGGTACTCTCCACGAACGTGATACCCATGAATTACTCCAGCGCGCCCATCCCCTGGGTTACTTCGACTCTATGCCAGCCTTATGTGTTGCGACTACTGTGGCCGAACTCTACAACACCGTCCTCGTTGAAACACCTTTGGGTACTGTCGTCTTTTCTATTGGTTCACTATGATACTGAAACAGATCTAACATCTTCACTAGCTCCTTATTTTTCGAACTGTTTGAGTGCTCACGATCTGGATGAGCTCAATATTGAAATTATTCGAAACACGCTTTACAAAGCTTATCTAGAAGATTTCTATGAATTTTGTCAAAGCTTGGGAGGACCAACTGCTGAAGTGATGGGAGAGATCCTTCGTGTAAGTACTTTCTGATCTAGGATTGACAATTCACGTTTTAACTCCTCTGGGGTAATAGTTTGAGGCAGATCGTCGTACCATTAACATCACCATTAACTCGTTTAATACTGAACTCACAAAAGAAGATCGCAAAAAGCTCTTCCCCACTATTGGCAGGCTGTATCCTGAGGGAAATGCAAAATTAGGTGTTGCTGATGAGATCGAGCAAGTCAAGGCAGCTTGCGAAGTGTTTTCGGTAAAAACTGCATTGGAGCTGGTTGAGCATATAAGCTAAGAGTATACGGTATAGGATTTCCGACCCTTTTTTGACACAGCTACCACCAACAAGACTTTGGAAGACAAGTTTTTTGAGCACGAAGTTTTCCTGAATCGCCTGGCCTTCCAGCAGCAGTTTAACTATGGTGTATTCTATGCATACCTAAAACTGAAAGAACAGGAGGTTCGTAACATTGTTTGGATTGCTGAGTGTATCTCTCAGAACCAAAAGGACAAAATTCACAATTACGTCCCCGTATAAATTGAAAATATCCGATAAAGAGATTGAGAAACCTTTTGCCTACCACAGATATATACATCGAAAATTGCGTTGCTTTGTGTTGTGATCGGAGTTATTGCTCAAAGCCTTTTGGCGCACATTGTACTTGCTTGTCCTGGGCGTTTCGTATCCGCCGTGTTTCGGATGCATTCTAAAAGCTATACGCAATCCGGAGAAACAGGGAGTAGAGACCATGCAGAGATAAATTTCACAGTTATATATTGCTTGCTTTGTTATTATGTGGTAGAGAAACTTATCATGGCACGTTAATTATTCTACTTTGCCTCTTGTGTCAGCGAGACGGGAAAGGCTTGTAGAACGTTTTGTTGGCCTGAAGGGAACAATACTAACTTATTAACTACTTTTTAATACATGAAATCAAGCAATCAACGAGTACAACTGTTGAAACGGAAAAGAAAGCCAAATGTTATGATGTAATGAAATATTAAGATGCGAACGTTGAAAATAATGGGATTGGAGACTGGTTACAGGAAAAATTGCTAGTAAAATGGCGACAACGATGATGTGGATAGACCAGCGACTTCAGAGTACATCTGCAGAGCCCTTAGAATATGCATGGGATCGAGTTCAATAGCATCCCCTAGTTTTTCAAGGACGTTAGCAAAATGACCCACTTTTTGTAAATAAAGAGCGGATGCAGCATTCTACGCGATCATAACATCAGTAAAATGGGTACGCTACATCATTATAACTTACTTCAACTCGTGCAACGAAATTTTCCATGAGCAGGGCCAGCTCTTCGTCGGTCGCATTTTGCTTAATATGCTGATCCAGCAGACGACCAACACCTGTCGTCGTACAGCTGATCGTATTTTCGGAAGTTCCACTTGAAAGATTCGATGCGTACATACTATGACTTGAAGCCCCCATCTTTCCATTCGATAGGACAATACCATTGGTAATACGTTCCAAACGTACCGCAAGATTGTTTAAAGCGCACACCAAACTAGGATCTATTATACGGGTCGTTTTAGACGGTTTCTCCACTTCCAGTTCAACAGGCGTAGGTGCTTCTGAGATTTCCCTGGACTCTTGGTCTATAGGCTCTATTCGGGGGGAAGGTGCCAATGAAGGTTGTGCGGATGGTTTGGGTGAAATAGGCATTTTCATCAAATCAGACGCTGCTTGAGCTTCCATCATTTCCCGCTTTGCAAGTTCCATGCGGGCAGCAAGCTGTTTCGGGTATACCAAGCTAAGCATCTCTGGTGTTTCCAATCCCTTGAGCCGATGTTCCCCGAGTTCCATCATAAGAAATCCAAGACGTTTAAGCTGCTGAATATCTCGGTTCACAGAATGATTCATCCCAGCTGCCAGTGCGGCATTGGCATCATCAGTTGCCGTACTCGTGTTGTCATCATTGTCAATTACACCGGGAAAGTTTCGAAGCGCTGCCACAACATCCGAAGACACGCAGATTTGACCACCGTCTGCAGCATTACATATACGACTTGCCTTATTGACCACGGGTCCAAAGTAATCCATACGATTAGTGATCGGATTGCGTTCAAAGACCGGCATGCCCCAGTGGATACCCATACGGACGGATAGACCTTTATAGATAACAATGCCGTCTTTTTCAATTTCGCGACCTTCCTCGGTATCGACAATGCCAGCTGGCCAGTCAGCTTCCAGTAGTTGAAGCTGGACGGTAAAACACCAAAGAAGAGCAGCTGTAATGTTTTGGAAGCAGACCATAAACGCATCACCTTCAGTCTTAACTTCGTAACCACCAACACTTCGCAGGGTACGACGCATCACCTTATCATGGATTTTGATAGAAGATCGCATGTTTTCAGGCTGCGTCTCCCAAAACTGGGTCGAGCTCTTAATATCGGTAAATACAAGCGCCACCTGATCAGTGGGCGGAGGAACTTCTCTATCCAAGCGTGCTAAAGTCTAACAACCAACATTATAAGCAATAAGGACTTCTTTACCATTATAGCTTACCGAATCACCTGGTCCATCTTCTTTCCATCTTCGCTTGCTTTTGCCAACTAGTAGTCCACTAGGATCATCCAAGTGCATCCCGACAGCATCTGCAACGCCACCTCCACGACCTGGCCCAAGGTTGACTCCCCGAAGCCGTAAACGCTTATCACGCTTATCAAATAGGTCACTGACGCCGATCACCATGACCATAACCTTGTCGTCAGCACCATAGGTAATTGCAAAGTCACGTAGTTTTTGAGCGGCAGCCATCAAGTCGTCTTTCTCGGTGCGAGCGATGTCGACAGCTGTTTGATACGACATCCGATCCCATAAGCCTCGCGATGCCATAATCACAAATTCGTCATCTTCTGTGAGATCGATTGTTGATACGTATGGATTCGCATTCACCACTGGGATAAGGTGAAAGTGGCCAAAGCTTCTTGATACGTTTAGCTCTCCATTGAGCAAGCCTGAGTTAGAAACGAATCCTCCAGCTGCACGTATACGTGAGATTTCGCTTGGATTGAGAGGGATGTGTTTCTGAGTTATTTCAAAGGCTTGCCCATTATTTCGGGATATGACCGCAAGAGCATCTCCAATATTGGCCACATAAAGCTTAGTACCCGCAATATAGCACACAACACCAGATGCGCCGGCATCTCTCTCGTCGCCGGGGTTTGACCCGAGCTCTTTCTCCAAAGACAGAAATGTACGTCTCATAGCAGATACAACGGAGTCTTCGTTCTTGTTCTTTCGGAGTTGATTCAGGAAATGATAGGTTAGGTTGTCATTTAAGAACTTGGTCAGCTTGCAACCGGACTTAGTGCTCTTGCGCCCATCGAATAAACCAAATATGCACTCTTCATCGTTATTTTGGAATCGTGGCATTACTAGGTCCCATGTAGCTAAATGATCACTTTGGCCTAACCAATCTGCAATGCCGTATGCCATGCTGTTGACTTCAGAAGGGGATGTACGAACACGACGATCGTACGACTCCTCGGGTATCGACACGCCAAGAATCGTGATATCCATTAAGCCAAGCATGCGTAACCTCGTCAAGGCACTGAAATCGGATAAGTCCTTATCTTTTGGATTTGCTGGATCAGGATGCGTCTTTTTGATTTCCAGACGTTTGTTGCCCGATAGGTTGAGATACTTGAGACCAAGGTTCCAATTCCTATTTTTCAGGTCGGATCTAGCTATGTTTCATGATTGCTTCCGTGCTTACCAGTTCCAGTCATACGGCCAATTGGCGATATTGTACTTCAAGATGTTATTTCCTACATCCAATACTAGCAGTTTTCGTAATTTGCCTATCTCGGCAGGTAAGGTCTGTAGTTTGTTGCCATTTACGGCCAAGACACGTAGATAGCTTAATTTCTCGATATCATCTGCGGGTAGAGATGTCAGATGATTTCCCGATAAGTATAACTCGTAGAGATGCTGATGGCAAAGTCCCTCTGGCGGGATCTCGTAAAGATCATTAAAAGAGAGGTTGAGTATCCGCAGTTCTAGGAACAGTGATAATGGCGACCAGATATCATCAGTTAGGCGGTTATCGCCTAAAAATAATTTCCTAAGGGATAGCGATAGTGGTGGAGGATGGTTACGAGGGCTGGCGAAGAAGGAGGGAGGGTTAAAGTTCGGAGGTGCTTGAGGAGGTAGTACACCTGCTGTGTTAGCTGAGGCTAAATCCAGACCAGGAGTTCCATGATTGGATTTTGCAGGTAAGTAGCGCTGAGCCAGATCCCCGCTAGGTGTCATTGGCACAGTACCTTGACCAGCGTTGGTTCCGAGCTGACTCGGAAGTACACTATCCGAAGCGGCATTAGCCATCACTGATGGGATAACTACTGCATCTGCCTGAGGCGTCAATGGAAGATGTAATGCAACACCTGGGGCGGAATACGGTTGTGGAAAGCATTGCAAAAGATTTGACGAGCAGTTTAGGGCTTTCAATGACGCGCACAACCATATCTCTTTAGGAAGAGTTTTCAAGTTGTTCTTTTGTGCATCCAATTCCTTGAGGTTGCTCAATCGTGATATTTCCACAGGTAAGCTATCGAGGTTGTTGTTCTGTACGGATAATCGCACAAGTTTACCCAATGATCCGATACTTGAGGGAATAGAATTCAACGTATTACTGTCTAATACAAGGCTTTCCAATAACGTTGCATTAAGAAACACGTCTTCAGGAAGAGAAGAGAGTTTGCAATTGGATAAGTTGAGATCCGTCAAAAGACTCGTTGGTGTTTGGTGTATGCCCATGGGTATACCCATCTCTTCTCGCTTTTTGATTGGCAATAGATTAAACTGCGTCAGATGGTTTTTGTACATCTTGAAATGTTTCAGGCTCGCAAATTCACAGTTAACGATACTGATGGCATTGTAATCGACGTGGACGGTTTCAAGTTTTGGAAGCTGACAGAGCACATCAAGGTCCGTTATGAAATTCTGCCTGATGTCTAGTTCTTGCAAGTTCACAAGCTTCCCAAAACTTAATGGTAGACTTCCGCTGATACGGCTAGCGATAGCGAACAAATGGACGAGATTTACCAAGTTTCCGATTTCATCTGGAAATTCCGTAATCTTATTAAAGCTGATATCGAGATAAGTAAGGCCGGTCAGTTGGCAAATCACTTCAGGAAACTCCGTGAACGAATTGTTGGAAACGGATAGAAAGGTCAAGTGCTGTAAAGTTGCCAATGACATCGGTAGCGACTCCAACCTATTGTTAAAAGCACACAACGTTTTTAAATTCTCCAGTTCTTCAAGTCGAGCGTGTTGTAGATCTCTCAAACGGTTGCTGGATATATTGAGATGTTCTAATGACCGAATAATGCGAGTAGATGGTGGTATCGTGGCGTAATCGTTGTTGGCAAGCCATAATTCATTCAGATTCGTGCATAATTGAGCAAAATCTAGTGGTATCTCCGTCAATAAATTTCTGGATAGATTCAGAAATATGACGTAGGAAGCATGGCTGTAAAGAAAAATGGGAATGGTATGCAGATTCCTGCCTTGCAAGTCAACATGCTCGCCTGGATTGGATTCTTCTCGAATCGGCGATGCCAAACTAGGTCCAAAGGTGAACCGTAATAAGTATGAGTTATCTTCACGGCCAACATCTTCAATTCTATCTTCATCGGTATATCCCATCTGCTCTAATAGCATCTTTTGTAATTGTAGTGGGCGTTCGTTTGCTTGCAGCACTCGTTCTATGCATCAATTATTAACAATCATACTCCTTACTAAGTCATTGTTGTACAAACCGAGATTATGTCTGCTAAGAACCAAGTTGTGCTTGCTCATGTCTTGTAGAAAGAATTTACCAGCAAGTTTATTCATGAGCTCACTGGTTGTCACATTAAGCGGCACCTGCAAGGTGCAGAAAGTGGCATCCGGCCGGAAGATGCGTATACAAAACTAATAAAACGAAAAATTAAGCGTCCTCGTTGCTCTGCCGAAAGACTCACGTTCTTCTTGGTGACGTCCCATTTCTCGTCCATAATTGAGTATTCATCAAATTCTGGCATTTCTTCATCCATCAATGTCGATCCCGCCGTCATACCTGAAGTCTTCATGCTAGGAGGCTGAACAGCCCAACTGTCAGGTGGTGCCCAAGACTCTACTGCCGGTAAATAATCGAAACTCTGAACATCGATGAGTAAAACTCTTTACTCCTTATATCATCATGATTATCCCCTCACCGTATCGCGTATTAATACTGACGCAGGTGCAAGTACGTCACTCTGGTTTTGTATGTAGTATTCCGGATTTACTATGCCTTCCAGGCTAGTAAAATTTTGATCAACTAACAGAAATTGTAAGTATGATATTCGGAAAGATAAAGACCTACGTTCAATCTCCTAGATGACAAAAGTGGATCGAGATAATAGAAAATAAATCAATGACCAAACGATAACGGGATTGGGACATACTCTGACATCTTTAAGCATAGTGGTACGATCACTACTGACAAATTTATCAAAGTCTTTTCCTCTGCGGCTAGTACTTGATCCAGATGACTTTTTGCGTTCTCCATGACCATATGACGTGTAATGATGATGACCTCTTTGGACAAACCTAAAAGGGTCTTCGAGGGCAGGAGGATCCAAGGGATGATGTTGAATAAATCGAATATCGTTATCATTTGACTTTTTTCGTTGATTAAGGGAGATTGAGGAAGTATTATTATGGGCAGAGGCAAGAGAAGGGCTAGTAGTTGACAAATTGACGGAAGATGCTGAGTGGTTCAGATCGCTGCGACCTAAAAAATGCGCACGATGTTGTGAGCTGTTATCAATAGACTGCCCAGCTAGGCAAGGGAGCAACATGAGATTGGGCAAACCCTCTTTTGCAATACTCACTCTTCTTTTTCCCGAATCCTCTAAATAAAGAACGTTTTTTATCCTTCGGTGCCTGAGCTGTAAGCAATCCAGGATCTGTCGGAAGTAGTGAGACGGATCGCTCGGATAGTTCGTACTCCGCCAGATTCCACTCCAGACATGTATTAAACCTACCAGGTTGTCCATGATCATATTTGTGTGGATCTCCAGAGTTACTTCTCCGCAAACCCGGCTGTGTGGATGCAACCTTCACTGCTTGATTGGTAATCGGCGCATGGTTGACACTAGATTCGCCAATATGTCGACCACCCCTGGGAAACGGAACCGTATTTATTTTTGGCACCTTGCTTGACTTGCCGTGTTGAGATTTAGGCGCGTGGAGCGTACGAGTATTGGGAAAAGAACCATTGTCGTTTGCCGGCCCAACTGGAAGTTGAACTGAGGAATAGTCAGACGGCTGCAATGTTTCCCTAGTACCCTGGGTGTCAAATGAACGTCGTCGGTGCATAGGGTTGGGAGATGTTGGAACACTCGTAGGAGACGAACAACGGATAGGAGATGCTATGGTTCCGGCTGATGAATTACGGTTATGACGCGACTTGGAGCGTGGAGTTATAGACGATGAAGTCTTGGTTGGTGCGGGGGCAGTGAGTTGCGGGGTGGGTGATCCAGCTGTAACAAGAAGAAAAAAGAACGAAGAAAGGAGGAATCTAAGTGAGCGAAGAGTTGTAGTGCGGTTGACCCTACCTCGAGATGAATCCTGCGAAGAATGATGACCGAACACCCTAGTGAAAATCGTATCTGTTGTAGAGTACTGATGACTATGGTTTGGATGATGCGTCATGTTGTCTTATGTCTTGTGGACTCCTGAATGGAAAGCAGGAGACAGGTCAGAATCCCAGGAAGCTGAATGGGAGTATCTGCCGGAACGCTGCTGCTTGTCCATTTTTGAGCGAGCTTAACTAACCTTTCCAATTATTTGTGTAACGTCGGCCTTTTCTTTTTACAAGACATCATTGACACCCTGAGGAAACCTCTTGTTTAGCATATATATATGGGCATATTAAGCCAACAGGATTGGAATATGATAAGCGTGACATACAAGTCTGTTATCTTGCGCTTAAGGCGAAAATGGCTAATTATACTTTTGTTTCGACTTCAGTAATAATGACAACTTTTTCACTAGTCATGAAAAATCCGCAACAGTTACTGTGTTCTAAAGTCTTGTAGTCAGTGGCACTAAGGTAAAATAGGGGAAGCTAGCTACAATTTGACAGGGCTAGAAACAACAGCGTTATTGCTGGACAATACTGAATCAAGCGCTCCTCGTAGGTCTTTCCTCACTTAGAACTGAGCAAGTCTGCACTGGCGGCGTCAGTGCCAGGCTCTGAAATCGGGACGATTTCCATTGGCTTTATTCTTACCTATGAAAATGTAATCTTTAGCCTGGAAAAAAGAAATACTAAAAATTCCCTGGATGGCATGTCCCCGTTGTTTCAGATGAGTCATGCAATAAAGTACATGGTTATATTTCTCAATACATTGGATCATCTATTTCTATTACATACACTATGTTTATGAGCTATGGTGTATACTCGCCTTGCGCAAGCTGGAATGGCAATTCCTCAATTGGTAATCATGACGTGAGTATATTTCTTGAATGAAAATGCGGGTGGTCTTCCTTTCTTGAGGAGTTACATCCTGGTTAGAGAAAGTTAAGATGATGGCAAAAGAAGGGATGGCTTTTATGCAAACCATAATTGATAAAGATCGTTTTCATTGCCATATCTGTTATCAAAAAACCTGCTAAAGTACGAATATTACCAATGGTCTGTTTTCCAACGGTAGGTAAATGGTATCAGTATATACCTCCATTTAGTAAGCATTAATGTACTTTTTACGTCATTTGAATGAACTTCGTGTTCAAGTTGATTCAAATAAAATGTACTTTTGGCATAGCATATCTGCTAACGGTGCGTATTTGTATCCTTTTTAGCGCAAACTTCACTATTCCATAACTACAGAATCTAGTTGAAGTAACGTAAAAAGATACACAGAATTTGCAATACTACTTCATTCAAGTATTATCTAATAATTTGACATTTGTACCCAGCTCATCAAGACGAGATATAGGCCTATTACCATATATACGTCCGTAGCTTTATGATTCAGGTTTTGCTGGCTGAAGGTCAAACTGCAGATACAAACCAGTGATCTCTAGTCCCTATAGTAATATGTTGTTTATGCTATAATTGTAACTTCGTGCACATTGGTTATTACCATCCTATGATATAGGAACAAAAGGCTGTTAAACATGTTAAGCCAAAACAACATAATTCGGATCCATGAAGGCTATAGCAACTCGGATGTCATTTCCTTAAGGAAATCATAACGCATTTTCAATGATTGCGGTGAGCCTCAGGCGTATGGTAGACTGTCTTAGAATTCCCTCTATACGATATACAGTACTATTTGATCAAAAGATATCGCAACTTTAGTCCTACGCGCAGCAAGCATAAATTGTTATGATTAATTAATACAGACAATTTAGAAACGAGATAAATATGAATTTTGATGTGCTGAGACATGTAGTTTGCAATCGAAAAACGTTTCAGGTTTTCTGTATCGATAATTGAATAAGTTATGGACAAGCAAGAAAGATGTGCATGACGATGTGGTTGGTTAAGATTAAGCACATATCTATCGTGGTTATCCGTATCGCCTAGAAGGCATACTGTTAATGGCAAGCTGACTCCGACATCGGTGTTCTTGCTGTTGACTGTAAAAATAGGCAGAAGATCACAGGTGGATGTATTACATGTTTTGAAAGTTTTAGTCTTCTTTCGTCTATGGGAACGATAATGGAAAGTGTAAATATCAATATGCATCTCGGTGAAACGCTTTGTCCTTGTTTTCCTGTAACATGCATGTTCCATTTCATGTTCGATATACGAGAAGAATCTCGGAAAATATTTATGATTCGACAAATCTTGATCTGCCTAATCGATTCAAGTACTTGGGCAAAACGGCTACAGATTTGCTATTTGCTTGATAAACCTGTCGAAATCTTATGGATGGTTTCATGACGTGGTTAAGTGTGAACTAATAGACTGGAAGATGTTTGATTAACCGAGGCATTTTTCTATTTTATCTTTACTGATTGCTGCTTTGCATACGTTTCCTTATCTTATTTGTTACTTTCTTGTGTTTGTATATTTCATTTCACCAGATTAATTTGGTTTTTTCGCCCCAAAAAATTTCTGCAAATTCTCTTAAAAAATCAACAGTGAATCCTGTAAGAAACCGAATTGATTGGAAGGCTCAAAAGTCCCGTTTGTATGACTGGCGCTCGGGTAACCCAACTCTTCCCTTTCGTACCCTATGACAAAAGACATTATAGACAATTCCACTGTACAGCATGCTTCTTCCATCCGTTCGGGAAACGTAGAAGACTCTCCGGCAAGTTCCCCTCCCGTACAGCCAACAACATCACCGAAACCCATCCTCATGACTTCATCACCAGTGAATCCATTTCAGGGCCATTCAAGCAGGCGTTCAATAAGCGGTTCTGATATACTAAACGGCTTCAAGATTAAACCGGTCTTACAGAACGATGTCAGCTCGCCCCAACTTTCTCCTGACGCCCACCTCTTCAATAATATTGACGATTTTGATATTCAGACTGCCATAGGTAAAACAATTTTCTGTAAAAGCCAAGCAAAAATTATGTACCTTTTTTCGGCTTGTTTAGGTTACGGATCCTCAGCTGTTGTATATAGCGCTATTTATAAGCCTTCGAACAAACGTGTAGCAATAAAAATGATTGACTTAGATATGTTTGAGCGGAATCAGATCGACGAATTAAGGGTAAGTTTTAGCGCAGCTATAAACCCTAAATATCGCTTATCCAAATCCCTCAGCGTGAAACGACGTTAATGGCATTGTCGAAACATCCAAATGTCCTCCGGGTTTATGGTTCGTTTGTTAAGGGATCTAAATTATACATTGTTACGCCATATTTGGCAGGTGGTAAGTGGCATCAGTAGCCAAAAAGAATGAAGATAAACATATGCCTGTTAGGTTCCTGTTTGGATATTATGAAAACAGGGTTCTCAGAAGGATTGGAGGAGTTAAGCATTGCTACAATTTTAAAACAGGCATTAGAAGGATTAGCATATTTGCATAAAAATGGACATATCCATCGAGATGTGAAGGCTGGAAATTTACTAATGGATGAGGACGGAACGGTGTTATTAGCAGACTTCGGAGTTTCAAGCTCGCTCATGGAAACAGGAGAAAGGGGATTTAATGGGCTGCGGAAAACATTTGTCGGAACAGTAAGGGAGCAATCACCAGTATTTTATCTCTGCTAATACAAACCGGTAGCCATGCTGGATGGCCCCTGAGGTTATGGAACAAGCCGGCTACGATTATAAGGCGGATATCTGGAGCTTTGGTATTACAGCCATTGAACTAGCGACAGGCCACGCTCCGTTCGCTAAACTGCCACCTTTAAAGGTATGCTATTGTCGCAGCCTCTTAGTCCCATTCGCTAATAATCATTCTCAGGTGCTCATGATGACGTTATCTAACGATCCGCCAACGTTGGCGCGCGAAACAACAAAGCATAAGTATTCGCGCACGTTTAAGGATATGATTGACACGTGCTTGCATAAGGACCCTGCCAAGCGGTAAGTGAGAGCAAAAAGTGACCCATTGCTTATGGCTTGTATAGACCATCTGCGGAGAAATTGTTACAACATCCTTTTTTTAAACAGGCAAAAAAGCGAGAATATTTAGTCAAGACTATAGTGGGAAGTCTTCCTCCTCTGGAACAACGTCCACATAAAAAAGTCCCACAAAGACATGTGACAATCACTAAAACCGATGAATGGGATTTTGATGACGACCATAATGAGGAAATTGAAGAAAATAACAAATCATTTGAAGATCATAGCCGTGATCAACCTCTCGACGTATCTCAGACAGGGATTACCTCAGTAAACCAAACAAGATCACCGATGGCAAAACGTCATATTTCCTTTGGAGATGTCATTGTTCGAAACCCACCACAGCCCTCGGCAATAATATCCTCTGGATTAATAACATCGAATGCAACTGGGACCCGACAGTCGAGTGAAATAGTGATTCCGTCAGGAACACACTCAAGAAGATCTCGATTTGTGATCGAAGAGATGTCACACGACAATGCGGACTCTTGTACCACCTCAGGATCTGGTACGCGATCTGTTAGTCCATCTGGATACCCTTTCCCTGACAATGAGACAAAAGATGAAAACTCGGTAAGTAGGCTAACTTCGATCGACCTGTCAAACTGTGGAAATACTTAGGACTGCGAAGTCAAGAAAGGAAGGTTCAGTGTCAACCAGAGTTGGAAACAGGTACAACATAGTGAAGGTACACTAAGTTCAGGTCATCTTTCGGAAGAGTCAAGTTCTTCTGATAGACTGCTGTATCGAACTCCTAGTCAAGACAACATGGGTAAAGTGTACTTCAACTGCGCCCTCGTCTGAACGAACACCTAGTAGATAGAAAATCGAGGTTTGAAATTCAGCATACGTCTCATCAAGGCAGTGTTTCTTCTGCGTCGACTAGCCCACCTCTTCATATGATTCCCCTTTCTCGTGAAAATTCACTTTCCTCAGCAGGGACTGCATTAACCCGTGAAGGTTCGAGCAATTCCAAACCTCCAAAATACTTGATAGAAAGAGATCGTGAAGGGCTACGAGAGAAAGATGTCGACAGTCAATATTTATCCGAGCCACGAAAAGTGGGAAGATTTGAACTTACTGGAGGCACAGGAGAATTCAATTCTCGGCTCACTGCAGATAAGGGCGAAGGTACGTTTCGAAGAAACACCGTAGGCAAATGTTGATATCCATCGGACTGTAGTTCCTCTTCACCCGTACGAATCGCCTAATGCAGCCCCATCATCAGTAACCATCTCACCTTCTTCGTCATTATCCCGTGGACAACCCCTTAAAATTATACAGGAACCAGCCACACTTCAAGCGCAATTCGAAGAGCTTGTTCGTCATACTGAGGCTCAGCAGCAAATGTTGCAAGAAATGTGCTCTTCCCTTGGTTTCAACATTACTGTTAAACAAAGGCCATCTTTCGAGCGGACCCAGCTGAACATACATTCGACGGTAACACCGTCTGCACTTTCAGTAGATGCACCTGATGCGAGGTATTAAAGCGCTTCCCACACATAGAGATGGAGTATCTATGCAAAACTGATCCATTTCTATTAGTGGTAAAGCAGTTCAAACGGGTACAGTCTCGGGAGAGTTACTCTCGACTATGGTGAGCCAAGTAACTTTTAACGTGGTTGTATCTAACCTAGTAGAACAGGATTATCTAGAGCATTTAGTACAATTATCTCTACGAGAAAATGCGTCATTGCAACGAGAAAATGAGACGTTACGACGCGAATTAGAGCAGCTTCGTGCTAGCCATATTGGGAAGAATGGAAAAGCATAGATCTTTGAAATATATACCCTTGCCACGATGCCCAAACGCTTCAGTGCTTATTGAATAAATATGTAGGCTTGTAATTCAATATGTTTTCTACTCGATCTGAAGGAATACAACTCAAATATATACCATTAGCTCATTGATAACATTCTGACGGTTATTTTGACTCTTATTTCTGATGATGTGCAAATGAAACATGTCTGGTACACTCCGCAACTTGGAGTGTCACAAATTCATGCACCATGTTGTTTAGCGATATCTGACATTAAAAGAGTCTTGTTTCTTCAGCATTCTTTTTTCTTTACCACTGTCACGTTCCCCTTCTTTTGCCCTTATGTGTCATGGGAAATTTAAGTTCTAAAAAGCACAAGAACAGGCCTAGCGTCATTCGGACTGACATTCCTGACAATGACATGTCCATCGCAACAGTTACTTCGGCTAATTCAATACTGGTCAATTCCAACATCCCTTCCACTATCCCACCAAACCCTCAACGGAATATCTCTCAAACCGAATTGAATAATAAGCAATATATACAAGACCAGGATCAACTTACCTATACTTCGCAGAATCAACTTACATGCACCTCTCAAAACCAGCTCACAGATACGTCCATGCGCTCAATTGGGAAAACATTAGATATAGACGAATGCATCTCCCGTCTTCTTGAAGTAGCATCCACTACGAAAGTTTCAAAATCCATTTGTTTCCGAAATTCGGAAATTGTTGCGGTTTGTCAAGCCGCTCAAGAAATCTTTATGAATCAACCTGTAAGTCACAATGCTTTAATAACGCTTCACACAAAGATCCCAGACTTTGTTAGAACTCAATGTGCCGGTAAAAATTATGGGTGATATCCATGGTCAATACCACGATTTGATTCGGTTATTCGAAATGGTATGTTGAAGGAAACAAATAAAGCCATCACGTACCTTAACAATGCAGTAACTTTAGGGCGGATTTCCTCCGGATTCAAACTATTTACTACTGGGCGACTATGTGGATCGTGGCAAACAAAGCTTAGAAACTATTCTATTGCTATTTTGCTACAAAATCAAATATCCCGAAAACTTCTTCTTGCTGCGGGGAAATCATGAATGTGCTAATGTGACACGAGGTAGATCTGTCCTACAAAAATATCTTATGTTGACTGATCAGATTAGTATATGGTTTCTATGATGAATGCAAGCGTCGGACTAACGTAAAGATTTGGAAGACGTTCATCAATACCTTCAATTCATTACCTATTGCGGCAATGGTGGCAGGAAAAATCTTCTGTGTCCATGGCGGATTAAGTCCTTCTTTAAGCTCAATGGATGACATTCGGAATATTATGCGACCCACAGATGTCCCTGAGTATGGACTTCTAAATGATCTACTCTGGGCTGATCCTTCTGATACTGCGTACGAATGGGAAGACAGTGAACGAGGGGTTTCCTATTGCTTTGGAAAGAAGATCGTCAACGAATTCTTAGCAAAATTTGACTTGGATCTTGTATGCCGCGCACACATGGTGGTTGAAGACGGATACGAGTTCTTTAATGACCGGACTTTGGTAACTGTGTTTTCTGCACCTAATTATTGTGGTGAATTCGATAATTTTGGTGCGATCATGAGTATCAATGAAGAACTCCTATGCAGTTTCGAATTACTCACACCGCTCGATCACCCATCGGCACAAATATTGGAACTTAACAAGACGACTGGGCGACGGCCAAGGTAAGATATGAAAAAGCCATGAAAGAACAATGAAATGTTGACTAATTCATTGTCTCATTAGTCCTCCGATGGTCGAAACGGAGGATATTAACTAAGCAAAATATTTTGCTTGGTTTGTTTATGTTTACGATCTTAGATCGATTGCATACAGTACATAAAGTTGTAAATGTGAACCCCAGACATAGACTGAGCTATGATTTCATTCTCAGTAGACATAGCATGTGAGCACTGGAAACACAACAAAAAAACAGAGGATTCAAAAGGCCATGTTTATGGAGTTACACAACCCTATTATCTCATTGTTCGCAGACGCACCTTTGCATCAACATACGTTGAATCTGTTGAAACGAAAGAAGCAGGATAACAGCAGGTTGCGCTAAAGAAGGTGTGACACCAAACCCGATCCAAATGAAAGACAGCAAGTACATGTATTCGTTCAGCTGCTAACTAAAAAATTAAGACATTGGGAACCTTGATCTTCTTTCCCAAAAAGACAATCATAAAATAACTGCAAAGGAAAATGACGTTGCTCACGTGGTAGCTAACACACCAACATATTTAAGGGATTCGGTTTTACGATCCTTTTTCCTTTCTAATCTTAGTGGTCATGCCTCATACTAACGACGTATTGCGAACACTTTCCAGTAGACTCAATAACATCACTGAGAGCATGCATGAACCAACCACCCCTAGTCTTTTTCGGTCTAATGAAGCTTCTCCACACCGAAGGGATATAACATCTCGTGCGGAGGGAAGCAGCAATTCACCAGGCGACCGTAATCATTCCTGCCTGCCAAAGACGGGCGACAACATCAGAAGGAATGAGTTAACCATCGACGCCGCTGGTAATCTTCCTTCGCTCCTTAAACAGGTCGAAGACTCCCCCCTGCCAAACCATTCTAAGTACGATTGGCGGCTGCACTCCCTAACCCTGTGCCGCCATATCCTAACGCGAGGCTTGATGGATGGTATTGGTAGTGATGTTGTTGTTCATGTGCCTGCATGGGGAAAAACCTACCATCTTCATCGGCTTATTCTGGACCAGAATCCGTATTTCCGTTTGCTGCTTCATGGCGGCTTCCGTGAGACCTCGTCAGATAATATCGTTTTAAACTTTGAAAAGAGCCAGTATATCACAGCAGAGTCTTTTCATTTCGTCTTAGCTCGGCTCTATGGTACGCTTTTTGACCCAGATATCACTCAAGAAAATGTCCGACAAATTCTGGCAACCTGCTCCTTTTTCCAATTACAATATATGTCCGATTTTTGCGTTGAATATATCCTGCGGACTCTAGACGAACATAACTTTATAGATTTTCTAACTTTCGCCGATGAAAATCTTGTTTACGGCAGCGAACGTATTTGTGACGCTATCTTCACCTATCTCTGCCGAGAAGCTTACACCATGGATCGCAAACGACTTGCCGCTGTACCCGTGCGATGGTTGAAAAAGTTAATCGAAAGCGACGCATTTTGGGTGCCAAGGTAAAGTTAGCGACCAGAAGGACCTGTTACACTTAATGATCACCTGGATTTGCAGTGAATACGAACGGTACCAGTTTGCGTTTCAAATGCTCAAATTTTATTACGAACTTTGTTCTAGAGATGAAGCACAAGAGGATCGGCAAGAAAAGATCAAAAACAAAAATCAGAAAGACGAAGTCAGCTCGCTTTCGGAATGTGCAACAATTGTCACCAGCTCGGACGAACAAGTGGAAATAGCTCGCTCAGTTTCTACCGATACCGCAGATGATCTACAAAAGCGATCAAGCTTTGCACCATCAACACTAAGTATGGATTCTTCGTCTCTCTCCGACGAAGAAAAATCTAGAGACACAGACGCTAGTGACGATGAAGCCGCTTCTATATACTCCTTTACGCTGAAAGAGCTTGATGTTTACCAAGAAACCATTTGTCGATCGATTCATTATATCCACATGACTTTCGAGCAACTGGAAAGCGTCGCAAATGATAAGAATCCGTTCACAAAGGAACAGTTAGTTCCTCAACACATCCTGAAAGATGCCCTTTGGCGACAAATCGAGATGCGTGCAAAGATAGAAAGAGCTAGTGAACGTCAGACGGAACTGGGGTTAACGGCGCCGTCATCTGCAGATACAATAAATGAGCAAAGCATGCAAAACAATGCATGGATAGATGCTCCGGTGAAAGACGATAACCTGTATTTGATACCAACAAACGACACAACTACCTATACAGGAGAATCTGCGTTATCGTGGGCGAGTTCAACGACAGCTATTCAAACTAAATGTTCTTCTACTACGAAGTGTAGTACTGATGGTACTGGGTCTAATAAATCAACATCAAATGCCCATCAATACGCAATATACCCACCGTTTCGGTTCAGCGTTGAATTCACCGACGTCTCATCATTAAAGCACGGTGTGCGTGTATATTCCAAAACAGTGTTTTATGCAGGGTACGTTAGGAACAAAGCTAAAATCCAAACAAGACTTATTTTATGATTTAGATCTAACTGGAATATGTACATTCAAAAGACTCGGTCACAGAGAAAGGGAACTTTGCAACTAGGCGTATATCTACATAGACAGTCCGTACCTTACACTTCCTGCAGCCGATTAAGCGATCATAGCTCAAACGACAATAATGCGTCATCCGTATCAAGCGCATCACAACATGATAGCAAGAAGATTGCATGTGAATCGTCCTCATTTTCATGCTACACGGACAGGCGCAAAGTAGTGCGCACGTGGTTCAAAATATTTTCACCTTCACGCGGTCCAAAACATACATTAACCCTTTTCCAGAGTAGTCCTGATAACTTTTCCGTTTTACAAAGTTGGGTAGGGCTATATCCGTCTTTTACACTGGAAAGCATGCTGATTTTCACGGTCTAGGGCTGGAGAAGTACAACCCTTTGCTTAGATGAGTTTATTGGGGGTGAGGCAAGTATAGGTGACAGCCGGAGCCATGGTGACAATAACCCAACAACATCACAATCGCCCCCTCCGCCTCCACTTCAAGCCACAACGCCATCTTTATATTCACCTATTCTTCCTCCAAATCCATTGCAATATCATCATACTTCGCATGAAGTGAAACTATCCGGAGCGTTGAAGTCGGCGACCCCTACGTTAAGTACCAACGGACAACCCAATTCTTCAACGGGTACTTTGAGATTCTCTGTGGTTATGGGACATGTATGAAATCCTATGCCATGTGGTTAAAAGACTTCCCCAAGGTAATTTGGTCGCTCGAAACGTACCTTTGCGCCGAGACGAAATAAATTTTGCTTTAGTACCAAAAGAGAATACCCAAAGATTAACGAAAGGAGGAAAGAACATACGGTACAAACTGTTAGAGCTGCGCTTTTACTGTACATATACGAAATTTTTTGCTCAAGTCTAAGATAATAACAGAATAGTACAACTCATTGCTTTACGACATTACTTACTTAAAAGCCCGTTCAAGGGAACGTAACGATAACCCGATGACTTCGTCGCTGCTACTTTGCCTAAACATTCCTTTCGGATATGAAAGGAAAAATGGAGGATAACGACGGAACGTCTACAAAAAATCAATCGCCTATACAGAGTAAGGCTTGTACTTACTAGGTAATTGCTATTCACGGGCCATGCAGAAGTCGAACCAAGGTTGGTTGACCAGCAAATTCTTGTGCAAGCTTGTAATTGCTTGAGTATTGAGAGCTGAACACCGGGAATGGACTTCCATCACTTGAGACAATCATGGATACGCCTTTGAGTGCAATGTTCTTCGACGCATTGCCATCCCGGTTCATCGTGCTACAGCCGTTGACGACGGTAACACAGTTGGGGTTCACGCAGCAAACAGCTCCACTACACTTCCTGACCTTGCCGTCCTTCCCTCGGTATTTCTGTAACTGTAGAGGCTTGAGACACCAGTGGCAGGTCTTACTAGTGTTGTACTCGTTCACAATAACTACCAAGGCTTTTCGTCGTTGTACTCCACGTAACCGTTTGAGTCCCCTGCGAGCATGTCCTCGAATGCGAGAATTGGTGGGCTGCCAATGGCCATAAAAATGAACAGCTTTTTGAGAAATCATGTCTGGGGGGGAAGTGCATACGTTCGATGTCAGCATACTTGTGGTATGCTTTCTGGGTAAACATCTTTCTAGTACGCTTTTCACATTCAATTCTTTTGTTCTCAGCTTCGACTCGCTCTTCGTCAGCATTCTTGGCTCGTTCTCTGCGCAGACGATATCTGTTCGAGCGCAAGTGATTGTTGACCAGCTGATGCTCGGAGACTCCAGGTATTGTAAATATCGTGCTGTAGCTCTGTCGTTGTGTTGCTAGTAAAGTCCCGTATCCGCTGTATCATCCATGCAGATGTCGTACTTGTTGACATACCAGTGGTCCGGATACCGGGATCAACGCCGCAAACAGGGATCGAATCCTTCTCAAAAAGTGGCTTCACGACAGACAGCATCTAAAATAGTTATCAATCTTTCATGATCTCTTCAGATTAAAGTGTACTTAACCTGTGGCATATACCCTTCGGTGGTCTTTGCTTTGGCGGATGATGTTGCTTGGTTACTACGCTTTTGCCTTTTGTGCTTTCGTTTTCGAAAGCGATTTGTTGAAGCGCTGCTTTTTTCTTTGCCTTTTCCTTTTTTGCTGACGTCTCTCATCGCTTTCTTAAGGACGTAACGATCCCATCGGGCTTGCTTGAGCTTTTCTTGTAGGACAATGGCACTATTTCGTTTAGATCGGATTTACTGACGGCTTTTTTTTTT